>JARQOD010005373.1:0-48387 GCA_033576555.1 Oophaga sylvatica
GGTGAACTGTGCTGTAAAGTCACCATCCACAGTTAGGGAAGGGACAAATTGAGCAGGGACTCTTTGTCTTGTCAGTACATAGAGCGGGGACTCTGTATTGACGGGTGGTGACCTGCAAGTGACGCCGGTGGTCTGAGTCGCGACAGATCATTACACTCTGTTAACATCATGATGCGCATGTTTAAATCAGGAAAACCCCACAAGTTAGAGGGTGGTGCTTTGGGAGTTGGTGAGATTGTGGAGTCACGGGCAGGCAAGAAGGCTGTCAAAAATGTGAGGAGTTTGTACAAAATGATGGGTCTCCCCAGTACAGGGAGACTTCAGCCTTCAGTGTGGAAAGATTTTGTAAGTCAGAGAAAAGGAATGTTAAGGGATGAGGGACTCTTGCACCAAGCGCAAGCACATCTTAGAGTAGCAAATGATTTGAAAGTTGAAGGCTGGAGAGAGGTAGACGGTGCAGGAGGATCAGAAGGTGCCAAGCCCTTGTTTGGATATATAAAATGTTCAGAATGTGACCTTGTTGATGTAATAAAAATGGCCGTCAGCCCTATCATGCCCGTCACTGTACCCAGTGCGCCCCAGCCACCGCCCTATAATGGTGCCGACACCAAATCACCGGAAGGGTGGGTGTGCCGTGTGTGTGGTGAACAGAACCCGCCCTGGGCGGAGTCCTGTCGTGTTTGTGGGGCTCCCCGCCCCTGGCCCCCACTGGGAAATGCCCCTCCCACTACACCCAGCAGCCATCTTGGGACACCCACTTCCTCTAGCAGCCATCTTGGCACACCCGTAAATGGTCCCTCCCCTTCCTCCAGCAGCCATCTTGGCACACCCGTAAATGGTCCCTCCCCTTCCTCCAGCGGCCATCTTGCTGCACCTGGCAGCCATCTTGGGACACCCGGAAACAGCCAACACCCCACTTCCTCTGGCAGCCATCTTGGGACACCCGGAACCACCCAGTCAGGCCTATATCCCCTCCTGACGCCTTCCGGCACCTACTACCAACCACCTGGACAGCCGGAAAAGATTCTAGTCCCCGTCGCTGAGGCCCCTGTCCCAGGGCTTGGTCCTTCAGCCCCTGCCTCTGTTCCTGATCCGGAAGCTACTGCACTACCTCTGTTCCCAGTGGGTGCCCCTCCCAAGATAGGAGAAATTAGGCATCAGGAGCTGTCAGAAATTAATGATAAAGTAGTAAAATTTGTGATTGCTTTGTCTAAAGAATTGACTAACACCCACTCTACAGTGTCTGCTTCTCTCCCAGAATCCACAGGTGACACGGTGCACAACTTCTCGCCTGGTGACCGGGTGTATGTGAAAAAGTTTGTGAGGAAAGACTGCCTCCAACCCAGATTCGAGGGTCCCTACACCGTGATTCTGACCACTCCAACTGCCCTGAAGCTTGAGGGCAAGAACACCTGGATTCACGCCTCCCACTGTAAAAAGGATAAGACTAGTCAGCAGTCATGAAGTTTCTGATATACATATCCTTTTGGGCTGCATCCTGATCTCCAGTAGTGCCAGCATGCCCACCTTCGGGGTTAACTTCTGGGTTAATACTACAACCCCTGTGGTTATCTTTATTTAACTGTGATAGAAATGATTTCAAGGGATCAGCGCACCAGACTTGGGGGAAAGGGACATTTTATCTCTGTGTCACCCGCCCAGGGAATGAAAACTGTTATTATTGGTCAGATGTGGGATGGAACACAGAAGAAGGAAAATTGGTAGTTGAAGCTAGATACGATAGACTGATAGATGAGACATACAAGTGTTATGTTGGTAGGAACGGACCTGATAATGCAGAAGTCAATGATGCAGAAGCAGGGGGTATGTTTACAGAAGTGTTGAAAAAAAAAAAAAGCATGTAAGGATAGACAGGCAGAGAAAGGAAATTACACTAGTTCAGGGAAAGGAAGAAGAGCCAAAAGATTATTTCTGGGCTCTAAGAAAAGCTTGGGTAGAAATGGGTTTTGTCCCAGAAAACAAGACTAGTGAGAGGGTTCTAGCAAGTCCATACCTGAATGGGTTAAAAAAAAAAAAAAAAAAAAGGGAAGTGACAAAGAAAAGTTGAAAGTAAGTAGACCAGATTGGAGATCAGTTAAAGCAGAGGATCTGGCTAGAATCGCACAAGGGGCACAACATGATTTAGTGCAGGCACAGAGAGGAGTGGGGATATATGCTGTAGGTACTCGTCCTGCGGACGGCAGGGGGAGGGGGGAGATGTGTGCCAGGAGGTGGACAGAGGTTGTGCTGTGGGGGCAGGAGAGCAGGATATTTCAGGAGAGATTGCAGAAACTGGTAACAAGGGGTGTTTTTAGTTAAAACCTAGCCCCCACCTTCAGCATCTCTGCAGCTAAGGTTCCTTATCAGTAGCCTTGACAGTAAAAATTCCAACTTCAGCTTCCCCCTTCGGCTACCCGGATTTAACCCTCTATGTATTGGCTGGTACAATATATATATATACACTTTTGTTCAAGATATCTCAGGATGCTGCTTGGTTTACAGTTATTGATTTTGCCAATGTTATTTTATAATATGTTGATGACTTACTGATTTGTGCCCCCTACAGGAAACAGTGTCGCACTGCAACAATATTACTCATGTTGTTTCTATACCAAGCTGGTTGTAAAGCGTTAAAGGATAAACTGCAATTTTGTAAATCTTCAGTTATCTTTTTGGGACATTGCATTACACCGGGGCTCGACATCTGACCAGCGCTCGCAAAGAAGCTGTACAGAATTTTCCTATTCCTGTTAATGTTGCCGCTCTTAGGACATTTCTTGGACTGGTTTCTACTGCAGGCAGTGGATACATGCTGTGTCAATCCTCATGCAGCCTCTCTGTGACTGTATCACCATTGTGCTTTTTAAACTAACTCCTGAAGGTATAGACTGTTTTTTATTCCCTCAAAAACAGGATTGTGGCAGCTCCAGCGCTAGGAACCCTCAACTATGAACTACCATTCACCCTGTATCTCCATGAACAGCAGGGACACACGGCAGGAGTATTGACTCAGTTATATGGTGACAATCAAAGGCCAGTAGCCTATTTCAGTGGAAGACTAGATGCAGTGGCTAGAGGTGCCCCGTCCTGTGTACGGGCAGTACATGCTGTAGGGCTATTGTTCCACAAATCGTCAGACATCGTGCTTGATCATCCACTGACAGTACTTACACCTCATGATGTATACACCATACTGAACCAAGTGCAACCGGCACACCTTTCAGCTGCACGTCATCTTCGATTGCAATGTGCACTTTTAATGTCTTCAAATGTTTCTTTGCAGAGATGTACCACACTTAATCCTGCCACATTGTTGCCTCTCTCGGATCTAGGGGGGAGGTCAGGTATGGTATTGTACAAAGAAGATCCAAGAGAGGAGATTCCTTATGATTGTGTTCAGCTTATGGCACAGGAAACAGCAGGCCTACCCACAGTGTTTGAAACTGAAAGACTTAATGTTGATTTTGAATCTTTTGTAGATGGATCTCGCCACCAAGATGACTCAGGTACCTTCCACACCAGGTATGCCATCGTCTCCCTGAATGCAGTAATCAAAGCAGAACCAATGCTCCCATATCAGTTGGCCCAGGAGGTTGAATTTAAGGCTCTGACCGAGGCCTGTAAGATAGTTGAAGGTAGAATTGTTAACATCTACACAGATTCTAGATACGCATTCGGTATAGCTCATGATTTTGGTCCAATTTGGAAGTCTAGAGGATTCCTGACGGCAGCAGGACATCCCATTAAAAATGCTGACGCAGTCCAGCAGTTAATTGATGCATTACAATTACCAAAAGAAGTAGCTGTCATAAAAGTTAAAGCACATACCAGATGCACTGATCAGGTGAGTAAAGGAAACGCAATGACCGATGCAGCAGCAAAAACAGTAGACCACTCCAAGGGGTAACGATGCACCAGGTACGCGCTCCCAAAAATCCCTTTGTGTCGGAGGATGCCTTATCCCAGATGCAGGCTCAGGTGCGCCAGGAGGAAGTAGAAAAGTGGGAAAAAGAAGGTGCATGTCTGAATGAAGCAAATGGGGTATGGGGAAGAGGGATGCGTCGATGCCTTCCGAGGGTGTTGTACCCTGCGGTTGCCCAGATGTTACATGGGCCAACCCACCAGTCCAAAACTGCTGTAATGAGCGTGATGCAGAAGCATTGGGTGGCACCAGGCTTTTCCACCTGTATAGAAGGTTTGATCCAGGGATGCATGGTATGTGCTACACATAATTAGGGAAGGGTAGTCAAGACACCACCCAAACACGCCCCTCGGCCCCTCTATCCTTTCCAGAGACTGCAGATTGATTATATTCAGCTGCCAAAATCAGGATCATGGGAGTATGTGTTGGTGTGTTTTGATTTATTCTCAGGTTGGCTGGAGGCTTTCTCGACTGCCAAGGCTACGGCTGCGGCGACCGCAAAGAAGCTGCTTGCGGAGGTGGTGTGCAGGTATGGAGTACCAGAGGTGATCGAAAGTGACAGAGGTACACATTTCACAGGTGAAATAATGAATGAAGTTTTGACAGCTCTGGGAATTCAACAAGCTTTCCACACCCCATATCATCCACAAAGCAGTGGAAAAGTAGAAAGACTAAATGGGACATTGAAGTTAAAAAAAAATCCAAAAGGCCATGGCTGAAACAGGGAAATCTTGGCCTGAATGTTTACCATTAGCCCTATATTCAGTAAGGTACACTCCAAATAGGAAAACTGGACTTTCTCCGTATGAAATACTATTTGGCAAAGTGCCTAGTTTAGGATGTTTCTTTCCCAAGCACTGGAAATGAGTAACCATGTATTAAGCTCATATGTAAGGGATTTGCATAAAAGACTCAAGAAAGTACATGATAATGTCTTCAGTTCTCTTCCAGATCCAAACCAGGATTCTGGGAGTCACAGCCTGCAGCCCGGAGACTGGGTAGTCATTAAAAGACACGTGAGAGAGAGTCTGGATCCGAGATTTGACAGACCTTTCCAAGTTCTACTGACGACAAATACCGCAGTCAAGCTACAAGGCAAGGAAACTTGGATCCACGCATCGCCTTGTAAGAAGATCCTTGGAGAGCCTCCAGAAGAGGAATGATGCTACTAATGACATTTGCTTGCATCCTTGCAGTAACGGATGCTTGGAACAGACTTAGCCGTGTAGATGATGATGATAACAGGTTCATTAGACATCACTTAGCTTTAGTGGATGGTGCATGATGAGTAATATTTCAAAGTTTATAGATTTGGCACACCGATTAGTATTACAGTATTCAGCTCTGTGTTGTGTGGTACCCATATATAGGAAAGCTGTAACCAATGCAACCGACCCTCAGGTATTTTCCTTTATCAAGAAGAGATGTATATGAATGTAGGGGATATGGAACAATATACCCCGCCTGATCCTCTTGGCAAAACCCTCTATGACGCGATACAATCAAAAGAGTTAGTTTAGGGACAGATGGGAGAACTCCATGTGTTAACCAACATAGGGACCCAGCTGTCTGGGGGCGTCCCATAAGGGGGCAGTCTCTGAGGTAGCTGGGTGAAGAAATCCACCTCCCCTCTCCCCACACATGGACAGTCTCACAGGTCACCACGCCAAGGGAAAACTTAGTGTTTAGGGGGGATTGTCAAGGTAAATATTCATATACTGTTATGCTTTCATACATATGTATACTTTGCTTCCATTTTGTTTCATCGCCGCCATTTTAAGAAACAATAAGTTTTTCCTTGTCGAGTGAAACCAGATATATCAAATATAACAATGCTTCAGCTAAGATAGAGCCAGCATTGACCCATCCTACACCTGTTTCCTCTGAGACGTGTTTTCATCAGCTTCAGGAAATGTCACAATGGTTGGGCCAGATCACATCAAGGAGTGTTACAAGGCTGAACTTTAATATGAAATGTCACACCTATTGAGTGTTACATAGATGTAGAACTGAGCCCACGCAGCTATATTTCCCTGCCGATACAGCCTGCTAGGACAGGACATAATTAATCAGAGATGGTAGATGCTAAACATAAACAGTTTGCCCATGATTGGAATTGCAAAGGACAATTATAATATGCCCAATGTCTAATGTCATATGTCCATTTCTATATTCTTATATATATATATATATATGCTTGTGTGCTCTGCCTTTATTCTGTGCTCTGAAAACAAGTATTTTCCTTACCTCGCATGATTCATATCGAAACTCAGTTCAAAGATAGCACCAGTATCCGCCAACATCTGTCTGGAGACATGGGCCAATCAGGGCTGGCCGGATATTAGATGAATATAGCTTACCCCACGTGGGTCATCCTGTTTGTTATGTCTATATAATCCCGTGTATGCTAATAAAGACAGGACATTGCTGAGATCGGTGCTACTAGTACCTGTTATGATACGGTAGCTGAGGAGTGCAGGTAAAAAAGGAAATACACCAGAGCAGTTGGAATCTATGAGATTGCAGTACCCTGACTAACCACCGCAACTAGAGGCAGCCGTGGAGCGTTCCTACGTTGGTCCTAGACGCCTCGTCACAGCCTGAGAAACTAACTACACCTAAAGATAGAAATAGGAAAGCTATCTGCCCCGGAGCAGAACCCCAAAGATAATAGAAAGCCCCCAAACATGTAATGGCGGTTAGACAAGAGGAAATACTGACACAGAAAGAAAATAGTATGAGCAAACGCTGGGGCCCAAACTATCTAAATAGAAAAGGACAGGAAGGGTACTTACTGCAATCTCAGAAAACCCTGAAAAAACACCAACTCTACTAATTTCAAAATCACCTGAGATCACACGACCTCTACCACCTAAATTAGTTCTCTGGTGTAAAAAAATCAAAACAGCAGCCACTGAAAAAAAACTGGAAAAAGCAAAAGTACAAAACACAGTGGCTGGACTAAACTGAGAGGGCAAAAGCCCCCGGAGGGGAACCAGAAGGACCCAACAGAAGTGCAGGACAAAATGCAAAAATATAGCAAAAACACACAATAAGAAATTGTCTTATCTGATAGCAGGAGATGCAGACACGACACAGCAGGCTACAAGGGAAACTGGAAAGAAGGATTCAGACCAGAACAATTGATCACCGGCAACCCTGATGGGAAAATGACTCCCTTATATAAGACCAATCAGTAACACCTGATTCCCAGTCCTCACAATCCTCACTAGTACCGCTTGTAACCACCAGAGGGAGCCTCTGCTCAGAACTTATCTCAAACCCATTCACAACAGTACCCCCCCCTTGAGGAGGGGTCACCGAACCCCCACTTCAGCAACCAGGTCGGTCAGGATGAGTTCTATGATACGCACGGATAAGTCTCCTAGCATGGATGTCCGAAGCAAACACCCAAGAATTGTCTTCCTGACCATAACCTCTCCATTTAACCAAATACTGGAGTCTTCGTCTAGAAAAACGAGAATCCAATATTTTCTCAACCACATACTCCAGATTGCCCTCAACCAAAACAGGGTCAGGAGGCACAGCAGCAGGAACCACTGGCTCAACAAACCTCTTCAACAAGGACTTGTGGAACACGTTATGGATCTTAAATGTCCCTGGAAGAAGCAAACGAAAAGAAACAGGATTAATAATCTCCATGATCTTATAAGGTCCAATGAACCTAGGCTTAAATTTAGGAGATGCTACTCTCATAGGAATATTCTTTGAGGACAACCAGACCAAGTCCCCCACTTTAAACCGAGGACCATCAGTCCTATGCCGGTTAGCAAACCGCTGGGCCTTCTCCTGAGAGAGGGACAACCTCTCCACTACCTGGTTCCAAATCTGCTGCATACGCTCAACAACAGAGTCAACACCTGGACAGACAGAAGCCTCTGTCTGTCCTGAAGAAAATCGAGGGTGAAACCCAGAATTACAGAAAAACGGAGACATCAAAGTGGCAGAGCTAGCCCTATTATTAAGAGCAAACTCAGCCAAAGGTAAAAAAGAGACCCAGTCATCCTGATCAGCAGACACAAAGCATCTTAGATAAGTCTCCAATGTCTGGTTTGTTCTCTCAGTTTGACCATTGGTCTGAGGATGAAATGCCGAAGAGAAAGACAATTGAACACCCAGTTTAGAACAAAAAGTCCTCCAAAATCTGGAAACAAACTGGATTCCTCTGTCAGACACAATGTTCTCAGGAATGCCGTGTAAACGAACCACGTGCTGAAGGAACAATGGCACCAATTCAGAGGAGGAAGGCAACTTAGGTAATGGCACAAGATGTATCATTTTGGAAAACCTATCACAAATTACCCAGATGGTGGTCATTCTCTGAGAAACAGGAAGATCGGAAATGAAATCCATAGAGATATGGGTCCATGGTCTCTTGGGCACAGGCAATGGCATCAACAAACCACTAGAGCGAGAGCAAGGCTTGGAGCGAGAGCAAGTCCCGCAGGACTGCACAAATTCCCTGACATCGCGAGACAAGGTAGACCACCAAAAGGACCGACTAACCAAGTCTCTGGTACCAAAAATTCCGGGATGCCCAGCCAATGCGGAACAATGAATCTCAGACATCACACTCTTTTTCCATTGGTCCGGGACAAACAATTTTCCAACAGGGCAGCGCTCGGGCCTATCCTCCTGACACCCCTCCAGAGCAAGTCTCAAATTGGGCGAGATGGCGGAAAGAACTACACCCTCCTTCAAAATAACAGAGGGATCAGATAGCTCAGGAGAGTCCGCAAGGAAACTCCTCGAGAGGGCATCCGCCTTAACATTCTTAGTGCCAGGAAGAAAGGAAACCACAAAATTAAAACGTGTGAAAAACAAGGCCCACCTGGCCTGTCTAGGATTGAGTCGCTTGGCAGATTCCAGATAGACCAGATTCTTATGGTCCGTAAGGACCACCACCTGATGTTTGGCTCCCTCCAGCCAATGTCTCCACTCTTCAAAAGCCCACTTCATGGCCAATAACTCCCGATTACCCACGTCATAATTACGTTCAGTAGGAGAAAATTTTCGAGAGAAAAAGGCACAAGGGTTACTTTTAGAGGTCTCTGGATCTTTTTGGGACAAAACGGCACCTGCCCCAATTTCAGAGGCATCAACCTCCACCTGAAATGGCAGAGAAACATCAGGCTGCCGTAGAACAGGAGCAGAAGTGAATCTCTGCTTAAGTTCCTGAAACGCAGAGACTGCCTCAGGAGGCCAATTCACCACATCAGAACCCTTTCTGGTCAAATCAGTTAATGGTTTAACAATAACCGAGAAATTACCAATAAATTTACGATAAAAATTGGCAAAACCCAAAAATCTCTGAAGAGCCTTTAATGAAGTAGGTTGGACCCAATCACAGATGGCCTGAACCTTGACCGGGTCCATTTCAATAACAGATGGGGACAAAATGAATCCCAGAAATGAGATCTTCTGTACGCCAAAAAGACACTTTGATCCCTTCACATACAGAGCATTCTCTCTCAAAATCTGGAATACAGTTCGAACATGTTTCACATGAGAGTCCCAGTCATTAGAAAAAATCAAGATATCATCCAAATAAACAATCAGAAACTTGTCCACAAAATCCTGAAAATGTCATTCATGAAGGACTGGAAGACGGAAGGAGCATTAGTGAGCCCAAAGGGCATCACAAGGTACTCAAAATGCCCTTCAGGGGTGTTAAATGCCGTCTTCCATTCATCCCCGTGCTTAATGCGAATAAGGTTATACGCCCCCCTGAGGTCAAGCTTGGTAAACCAAGTAGCGTTTTTCACCCTGGAAAACAGGTCAGAAATCAAGGGTAACGGGTATTGATATTTCACAGTAATATTGTTCAAGAGACGATAATCAATACACGGCCTTAATGAACCATCTTTTTTGGCCACAAAGAAAAAACCGGCACCTAAGGGTGAAGAGGATGGTCTGATATGACCCTTCTCCAATGATTCCTTGATATAAGACCGCATAGCGTCATGTTCAGGTACAGACAAGTTAAAAAGGCGACCTTTAGGGAATTTACTACCTGGCACTAATTCAATAGCGCAGTCATAGCTCCTATGGGGAGGCAAGGATGCAGATTTACTTTCGCTAAACACATCAGAAAAATCAAACAAAAAGTCAGGAACATCCTCAGCCTGGGGGGAGGCAGAAAAAACAGGAGTGTTGGTATTAACACATTGGCAGCCCCAACTGGTTACAGACACAGATTTCCAATCCAAAACAGGATTATGAGACTGTAACCAAGGGAAACCCAGCACGATAATGTCATGCAGATTATATAGAACCAAAAATTTGCAGCACTCCTGGTGATCAGGTTCAACCCTCATTATCACCTGAGTAGAAAACTGGGTTTATTCTCAGCCAAAGGGGTAGAATCGATCCCCAGTAAAGGAATAGACTTCTGTAGGGGTATCAAGGGAAACCCACAACGTTTAGCAAAATCATAATCCATCAGGTTAATAGCTGCTCCAGAATCAACGAAAGCCTGAGCAGAAAATGAGGACAGAGAGCATATCAGAGTGACAGTTAATAAAAACTTAGTCTGAACACTACCCAAGACAACTGAGCGTGCAAAATGTCTTCCCCGCTTAGGGCAGACTGAAATAGCATGAGAGGCATCACCACAGTAGAAACATAACCCATTGCGCTTTCGAAACTCATGACGCTGTGCCCCAGACACCACTCCATCACACTGCATGGGCTCAGCAGCTGGCTCACAAGGCAACACCACTCCACGCATACTTCTCCGCTCACGCAAACGTCTGTCAATTTGAATCGCTAATGACATAGAATCATTGAGACCAGAGGGGACAGGGAATCCCACCATAACATCCTTTACATTATCCGACAGACCCTTCCGGAAAAGGCCGCCAAAGCGTCGTCATTCCATTTGGTCAGGACTGCCCACCTACGGAATCTCTGACAGTATAACTCAGCGTCATCAAGCCCCTGATTTAATGCCAACAAGGCTTTTTCAGCTTGATCAGTGACATTAGGCTCATCGTACAATAACCCCAAAGCCTGAAAAAATGCATCAACATCACTCAAAACAGGATCCCCAGGTATCAGGGAAAAAGCCCAATCCTGAGGATCGCCGCGCAGGAGAGAGATGATAATTTGAACCTGCTGCGCTGCGTTTCCTGAGGACTTAGATTTTAAGGCAAGAAACAATTTACAATTATTTTTGAAATTCTGAAACTTAGCTCGATCCCCTAAAAACAAATCTGGCATGGGGATCCTAGGTTCCACAACAGGCAACCTAGCAAGATATGCAGCAATACTCTGAACCTCAGTGGCAAGCTGATCCACACGGCCAGACAACTGTGCAAACTCCATTGGGAGAAAAGATCCTCCCCAGCACCCAGAGATACAGAGGGAAAAAAAAAAAAAAAATGCAACAAACAGAAAAATATCTCTGACAACTTTTCTTCCTTCAAAATATTTTTTCCCTTCTGTGAGTACCATACAATTTT
This sequence comes from Oophaga sylvatica, assembly GCA_033576555.1. Lineage (NCBI taxonomy): Eukaryota > Metazoa > Chordata > Amphibia > Anura > Dendrobatidae > Oophaga > Oophaga sylvatica. The sequence continues at coordinate 11,407 of JARQOD010005373.1, forward strand.
TATGCCGGTGATACTGTTATGTTACGGTAGCTGAGGAGTGCAGGTAAAAAAGGAAATACACCAGAGCAGTTGGAATCTATGAGATTGCAGTACCCTGACTAACCACCGCAACTAGAGGCAGCCGTGGAGCGTTCCTACGTTGGTCCTAGACGCCTCGTCACAGCCTGAGAAACTAACTACACCTAAAGATAGAAATAGGAAAGCTATCTGCCCCGGAGCAGAACCCCAAAGATAATAGAAAGCCCCCAAACATGTAATGGCGGTTAGACAAGAGGAAATACTGACACAGAAAGAAAATAGTATGAGCAAACGCTGGGGCCCAAACTATCTAAATAGAAAAGGACAGGAAGGGTACTTACTGCAATCTCAGAAAACCCTAGAAAAAACACCAACTCTACTAATTTCAAAATCACCTGAGATCACACGACCTCTACCACCTAAATTAGTTCTCTGGTGTAAAAAAACAAAACAGCAGCCACTGAAAAAAACTGGAAAAAGCAAAAGTACAAAACACAGTGGCTGGACTAAACTGAGAGGGCAAAAGCCCCCGGAGGGGACCCAGAAGGCCCCACAGAAGTGCAGGACAAAATGCAAAAATATAGCAAAAACACAAAATAAGAAATTGTCTTATCTGATAGCAGGAGATGCAGACACGACACAGCAGGCTACAAGGGAAACTGGAAAGAAGGATTCAGACCAGAACAATTGATCACCGGCAACCCTGATGGGAAAATGACTCCCTTATATAAGACCAATCAGTAACACCTGATTCCCAGTCCTCACAATCCTCACTAGTACCGCTTGTAACCACCAGAGGGAGCCTCTGCTCAGAACTCATCTCAAACCCATTCACAACAGTACCCCCCCCCTTGAGGAGGGGTCACCGAACCCTCATTTGAGCAACCAGGTCGGTCAGGATGAGTTCTATGATACGCACGGATAAGTCTCCTAGCATGGATGTCCGAAGCAAACACCCAAGAATTGTCTTCCTGACCATAACCTCTCCATTTAACCAAATACTGGAGTCTTCGTCTAGAAAAACGAGAATCCAATATTTTCTCAACCACATACTCCAGATTGCCCTCAACCAAAACAGGGTCAGGAGGCACAGCAGCAGGAACCACTGGCTCAACAAACCTCTTCAACAAGGACTTGTGGAACACGTTATGGATCTTAAATGTCCCTGGAAGAAGCAAACGAAAAGAAACAGGATTAATAATCTCCATGATCTTATAAGGTCCAATGAACCTAGGCTTAAATTTAGGAGATGCTACTCTCATAGGAATATTCTTTGAGGACAACCAGACCAAGTCCCCCACTTTAAACCGAGGACCATCAGTCCTATGCCGGTTAGCAAACCGCTGGGCCTTCTCCTGAGAGAGGGACAACCTCTCCACTACCTGGTCCCAAATCTGCTGCATACGCTCAACAACAGAGTCAACACCTGGACAGACAGAAGCCTCCGTCTGTCCTGAAGAAAATCGAGGGTGAAACCCAGAATTACAGAAAAACGGAGACATCAAAGTGGCAGAGCTAGCCCTATTATTAAGAGCAAACTCAGCCAAAGGCAAAAAAGAGACCCAGTCATCCTGATCAGCAGACACAAAGCATCTTAGATAAGTCTCCAATGTCTGGTTTGTTCTCTCAGTTTGACCATTGGTCTGAGGATGAAATGCCGAGGAGAAAGACAATTGAACACCCAGTTTAGAACAAAAAGTCCTCCAAAATCTGGAAACAAACTGGACTCCTCTGTCAGACACAATGTTCTCAGGAATGCCGTGTAAACGAACCACGTGCTGAAGGAACAACGGCACCAATTCAGAGGAGGAAGGCAACTTAGGTAATGGCACAAGATGTATCATTTTGGAAAACCTATCACAAATTACCCAGATGGTGGTCATTCTCTGAGAAACAGGAAGATCGGAAATGAAATCCATAGAGATATGGGTCCATGGTCTCTTGGGCACAGGCAATGGCATCAACAAACCACTAAGCGAGAGCAAGGCTTGGAGCGAGAGCAAGTCCCGCAGGACTGCACAAATTCCCTGACATCGCGAGACAAGGTAGCCACCAAAAGGACCGACTAACCAAGTCTCTGGTACCAAAAATTCCGGGATGCCCAGCCAATGCGGAACAATGAATCTCAGACATCACACTCTTTTTCCATTGGTCCGGGACAAACAATTTTCCAACAGGGCAGCGCTCGGGCCTATCCTCCTGACACCCCTCCAGAGCAAGTCTCAAATTGGGCGAGATGGCGGAAAGAACTACACCCTCCTTCAAAATAACAGAGGGATCAGATAGCTCAGGAGAGTCCGCAAGGAAACTCCTCGAGAGGGCATCCGCCTTAACATTCTTAGTGCCAGAAGAAAGGAAACCACAAAATTAAAACGTGTGAAAAACAAGGCCCACCTGGCCTGTCTAGGATTGAGTCGCTTGGCAGATTCCAGATAGACCAGATTCTTATGGTCCGTAAGGACCACCACCTGATGTTTGGCTCCCTCCAGCCAATGTCTCCACTCTTCAAAAGCCCACTTCATGGCCAATAACTCCCGATTACCCACGTCATAATTACGTTCAGTAGGAGAAAATTTTCGAGAGAAAAAGGCACAAGGGTTACTTTTAGAGGTCTCTGGATCTTTTGGGACAAAACGGCACCTGCCCCAATTTCAGAGGCATCAACCTCCACCTGAAATGGCAGAGAAACATCAGGCTGCCGTAGAACAGGAGCAGAAGTGAATCTCTGCTTAAGTTCCTGAAACGCAGAGACTGCCTCAGGAGGCCAATTCACCACATCAGAACCCTTTCTGGTCAAATCAGTTAATGGTTTAACAATAACCGAGAAATTACCAATAAATTTACGATAAAAATTGGCAAAACCCAAAAATCTCTGAAGAGCCTTTAATGAAGTAGGTTGGACCCAATCACAGATGGCCTGAACCTTGACCGGGTCCATTTCAATAACAGATGGGGACAAAATGAATCCCAGAAATGAGATCTTCTGTACGCCAAAAAGACACTTTGATCCCTTCACATACAGAGCATTCTCTCTCAAAATCTGGAATACAGTTCGAACATGTTTCACATGAGAGTCCCAGTCATTAGAAAAAATCAAGATATCATCCAAATAAACAATCAGAAACTTGTCCACAAAATCCCTGAAAATGTCATTCATGAAGGACTGGAAGACGGAAGGAGCATTAGTGAGCCCAAAGGGCATCACAAGGTACTCAAAATGCCCTTCAGGGGTGTTAAATGCCGTCTTCCATTCATCCCCGTGCTTAATGCGAATAAGGTTATACGCCCCCCTGAGGTCAAGCTTGGTAAACCAAGTAGCGTTTTTCACCCTGGAAAACAGGTCAGAAATCAAGGGTAACGGTATTGATATTTCACAGTAATATTGTTCAAGAGACGATAATCAATACACGGCCTTAATGAACCATCTTTTTTGGCCACAAAGAAAAAATCGGCACCTAAGGGTGAAGAGGATGGTCTGATATGACCCTTCTCCAATGATTCCTTGATATAAGACCGCATAGCGTCATGTTCAGGTACAGACAAGTTAAAAAGGCGACCTTTAGGGAATTTACTACCTGGCACTAATTCAATAGCGCAGTCATAGCTCCTATGGGGAGGCAGGGATGCAGATTTACTTTCGCTAAACACATCAGAAAAATCAAACAAAAAGTCAGGAACATCCTCAGCCTGGGGGAGGCAGAAAAAACAGGAGTGTTGGTATTAACACATTGGCAGCCCCAACTGGTTACAGACACAGATTTCCAATCCAAAACAGGATTATGAGACTGTAACCAAGGGAAACCCAGCACGATAATGTCATGCAGATTATATAGAACCAAAAATTTGCAGCACTCCTGGTGATCAGGTTCAACCCTCATTATCACCTGAGTAGAAAACTGGGTTTATTCTCAGCCAAAGGGGTAGAATCGATCCCCAGTAAAGGAATAGACTTCTGTAGGGGTATCAAGGGAAACCCACAACGTTTAGCAAAATCATAATCCATCAGGTTAATAGCTGCTCCAGAATCAACGAAAGCCTGAGCAGAAAATGAGGACAGAGAGCATATCAGAGTGACAGTTAATAAAAACTTAGTCTGAACACTACCCAAGACAACTGAGCGTGCAAAATGTCTTCCCCGCTTAGGGCAGACTGAAATAGCATGAGAGGCATCACCACAGTAGAAACATAACCCATTGCGCTTTCAAAAATCATGACGCTGTGCCCCAGACACCACTCCATCACACTGCATGGGCTCAGCAGCTGGCTCACAAGGCAACACCACTCCACGCATACTTCTCCGCTCACGCAAACGTCTGTCAATTTGAATCGCTAATGACATAGAATCATTGAGACCAGAGGGGACAGGGAATCCCACCATAACATCCTTTACATTATCCGACAGACCCTTCCGGAAAAGGGCCGCCAAAGCGTCGTCATTCCATTTGGTCAGACTGCCCACCTACGGAATCTCTGACAGTATAACTCAGCGTCATCAAGCCCCTGATTTAATGCCAACAAGGCTTTTTCAGCTTGATCAGTGACATTAGGCTCATCGTACAATAACCCCAAAGCCTGAAAAAATGCATCAACATCACTCAAAACAGGATCCCCAGGTATCAGGGAAAAAGCCCAATCCTGAGGATCGCCGCGCAGGAGAGAGATGATAATTTGAACCTGCTGCGCTGCGTTTCCTGAGGACTTAGATTTTAAGGCAAGAAACAATTTACAATTATTTTTGAAATTCTGAAACTTAGCTCGATCCCCTAAAAACAAATCTGGCATGGGGATCCTAGGTTCCACAACAGGCAACCTAGCAAGATATGCAGCAATACTCTGAACCTCAGTGGCAAGCTGATCCACACGGCCAGACAACTGTGCAAACTCCATTGGGAGAAAAGATCCTCCCCAGCACCCAGAGATACAGTGGGAAAAAAAAAAAAAATGCAACAAACAGAAAAATATCTCTGACAACTTTTCTTCCTTCAAAATATTTTTTCCCTTCTGTGAGAACCATAAAATTTTTATGGTCCGGTGATACTGTTATGTTACGGTAGCTGAGGAGTGCAGGTAAAAAAGGAAATACACCAGAGCAGTTGGAATCTATGAGATTGCAGTACCCTGACTAACCACCGCAACTAGAGGCAGCCGTGGAGCGTTCCTACGTTGGTCCTAGACGCCTCGTCACAGCCTGAGAAACTAACTACACCTAAAGATAGAAATAGGAAAGCTATCTGCCCCGGAGCAGAACCCCAAAGATAATAGAAAGCCCCCAAACATGTAATGGCGGTTAGACAAGAGGAAATACTGACACAGAAAGAAAATAGTATGAGCAAACGCTGGGGCCCAAACTATCTAAATAGAAAAGGACAGGAAGGGTACTTACTGCAATCTCAGAAAACCCTGAAAAAACACCAACTCTACTAATTTCAAAATCACCTGAGATCACACGACCTCTACCACCTAAATTAGTTCTCTGGTGTAAAAAAATCAAAACAGCAGCCACTGAAAAAAAACTGGAAAAAGCAAAAGTACAAAACACAGTGGCTGGACTAAACTGAGAGGGCAAAAGCCCCCGGAGGGACCCAGAAGGCCCCCACAGAAGTGCAGGACAAAATGCAAAAATATAGCAAAAACACACAATAAGAAATTGTCTTATCTGATAGCAGGAGATGCAGACACGACACAGCAGGCTACAAGGGAAACTGGAAAGAAGGATTCAGACCAGAACAATTGATCACCGGCAACCCTGATGGGAAAATGACTCCCTTATATAAGACCAATCAGTAACACCTGATTCCCAGTCCTCACAATCCTCACTAGTACCGCTTGTAACCACCAGAGGGAGCCTCTGCTCAGAACTCATCTCAAACCCATTCACAACAAGTACCATTCTTGAGCGTGCTCTAAGTTTGAACCAGCCTCGTGTCTGACTCATTCTTTGATTGGTCGACCCATGCTCATAGCTTGAATCTGGAGTGACTGGAGGACGAGTGTTTGACGAGACGACCCCGTCAATGGCAAATGCAATTCTAGGTTGTATCAACAGAAGCATACAGTCTAGATCACGTGAGGTCATTATTGCCCTCTACTCCTCTTTGGTCAGACCTCATCTGGAATACTGTGTCCAGTTTTGGTCACCACATTTTAAAAAAGACATCAACAAACTGGAACAAGTTCAGAGAAGAGCCAACAGAATGGTGACCGGTCTGCAAACCATGTCCTATGAGGAACGGTTGCAGGATTTGGGAATGTTTAGCTTGCAAAAAAGAAGACTGAGAGGAGACTTAATAGCGGTCTACAAATATCTCAAGGGCTGTCACATTGTAGAAGGATCATCTTTATTCTCATTTGCACAAGGAAAGACTAGAAGCAATGGGATGAAACTGAATGGGAGGAGACACAGATTAGATATTAGAAAAAACTTTTTGACAGTTAGGGTGATCAATGAGTGGAACAGGCTGCCACGAGAGGTGGTGAGTTCTCCTTCAATGGAAGTCTTCAAACAGAGGCTGGACAGACATCTGTCTGGGATGATTTAGAGAATCCTGCTTTGAGCAGGGGGTTGGACCAGAAGGCCCAGGAGGTCCCTTCCAACTCTACCATTCTATGATTCTATGATCCAGGAAGTCAATTGAAGAATCTGAAATGGTAGAGGTTTGATGTTCAAGGTATTATGATTCAAATCATCAATAAATGATTGACAATCCTCAGCTGATCCAGTCCATATTAACAGAATGTCATCAATATACCGTTGCCAGATTAAAGCCTTAGAAGAAAAAGCTTGATGTTTATACACCACTAACTCCTCCCACCACCCAAGAAAAAGGTTCGCATATGAAGGTGCACAACGTGCACCTATTGCAGTACCGGCTAGCTGTCTATAAAACTTCCTATCAAAAACAAAATAGTTTTTATCAACGTGCATCCAGTGTGGATTCCTCAGCCGGTATTCCAGCGGATTAATTCAATATTTAGAGACCTGGTTTGGGGTGGGGACAACCAAGAATTAAATTGGAGACTCTCCAAAGGCCAAAAGAGGATGGGGGTCTCGCATTACCAAATCCGTGGATATATTTTTTGGCTGCACAATCCCAACATATTAGAGGATGGGCGCAGAAAGCAGTAAAAGGGACTATACAGGAGGTGTTAGAATTATATTTTTAACAGAGTCCATTGATAGTGGGTCTAGAATCGGGACTCTTTGGGAAAATGGGCAGGGTATACCCGACCTGTGGCTTAATCCATAAATTTGGATGAGGGTTAAGAAGATTAGAGGCATAGTGGGAATGTCTGTATATACTCCTATATGGGATAACGAAAACCTGGGGGAATTTTATAAGATGGGAGAGTTGAGAGGATGGGTGGCAAGGGGTATACAATATATTTATCAACTGATGGATAATCAAAGCATTAAGACCCTGGAAATGCTGAAAGAGGAATTTAGTTTGTCAGATAGACAAAGTTATCAATACACACAGGTTAAACATGCTTTTATTAAGCAAAAGAAAATTAAAAACCTATCCATTCAAAAATATATAGTTATTGATTACATTTGTATTGGGGATGTGCAACAGGTGTTATATCCAGAGTGTACGCCGATCTACTCCACGCATTTCTAATGAACTATCCTGTCGCAGCAAAGGAAAAGTGGGAAGTGGATGTTGGTATCATTGAAGATGACAAGTGGGAGTCTATATTGGAGTATGTACCCAAGCTGTCCTTAAATGAACCTGCCAGAATGTCTCAACTTCTTCTTATACATAGAGCATATAGATCACCTGACTTTTTGTTCAGAATAGGGTTAAGAGAGAATTCGGAATGCCTGAGATGTGGGTCACAGGATGCCGGTATATTATATGTCATGTGGAGTTGCCCAAAGCTTGCAAGCTATTGGTATGAAGTGGCTGCCCTAATCGAAAGAAGGTATCATTGTATAGTTCCTAGAGATCCAGTAGTATGTTTGTTAGGATATGTGGAAGAGCTTGGTGGGAATGATGTAACAAAATTGGCAATTACCAGACTCTTATATGCAGCTAGGAAGCTAATAGCTAGATATTGGATAAGTGCGGAACCTCCCTCTAGACAAGAATACATACAGCAGGTGGACTATGTGGTACGGATGGAAGAAAGAATCTATCTAAAAAGGAAAAATGCCAAATTAAGCGACAACTTATGGGCTCCATGGAAGGTGTGATTAATGCTCTCAGTGTTTTTTTAGAGGGAAAAAATCCGGTGATTATACTATAAAGTACATCATAATGGTAATATATAATAATAATGGTTTACTGTCGTCCGGGAAAGGGGGGGAGGAAGGGTTATATTTGTCTGTTAAAATGAGAAAATGGAAACGGAACATTATTGTATCAAAGTTGTATTTTATTATATTATCTGAATAAAAAATGTATTTGATTTAAAAAAAGATAAGAATAAAGTGCAGTTGTGTGCAAGCCTTTGCTGAGAAAGGAGTGTACATCTGATTCTGTATCCGATGTCTATCTTTTAAGCTTGCACTCAGCTATTTATTATGTCAGGTACAGGCAGTCACTGAGATCTCACTTTAAGAGATCACCCTTACAATGGTCCTGGTATTCAGTGCCCCCATCTCGTCATAGTAATCATGGCCCCCATCTTATCCTGGGATGCAGGGCCCCATCTCGTCGTAGTATGCATGGCCTCCATCCTTATCCTGGTATGCAGGGCTCCCATCTCATCCAGATATGCAGGGCCCCCATCTCGTTCTAGTATGCAGGGCCCCATCCCTATTCTGGTATGATTGGCCCCTATCCCAGAATGCATGGCCCAATCCTTATAATTGGCCCCCACCGCTATCCTGGTATGCATGGCCCCATCAGAAAACATTAGTTACCTACCCCGCGCTCCCTCGCAGCGTCCTGCTCCGATGCCAGCAACTGCTTTATGCTTGTAAGCAGCACATGGCAGGGACGTCATGCGTTGCTCACAAGCAGAGCACAGCTGCCGGAGTAATCGCCGGGACTGTGCACAGAGAGCAGTGAGTATTCATTGCTCTTCAGTAGTGCGCAGTGTCAGCCACCGGCTTCCTGCTGCTGCCGGCGGTCACGTGTGCCGCTACTTAAGAGAAATGAATATTGATTGGATTCATTCATCCATCAGAGACTATTTAATACTGAACTATATTCAAGCGGGACTAGACGAAGAAAACTCTAAAATCATGTATCATGTTATCTGAAACAGTCAGAAAACTAGCCACATATTGGCAGATCGCAGACCTCAAACTATATACTCCGTAAGTTTATAAGCGGCTCCAGTGTCAGGAATAGATAGTGTGTGAAAATACAGTATATACCGCTCAGGGAACACGTAACTTTCAGAGATAATTTCCATATTCATACTAAATAATGGCACAGATCTCCCAGACATTATGGTTGCACATATCCCTAGTCTTTATAGCGATATTGCACTCATTCCTTGACAGACCGCAGCATGGCCATTAGTTAGAAGCTGCTAATGATCTTTGGAGCAGGTAAGTTTTCCCTGAGTGGTACATATTGGGCCGTCTGAAAACGGAGTTTAGTCTAGGACAATTTGTCTGCACTACTAATTAACAGCTGTTACAATACCAAACTAGGGCAGTCCTTATAGGAGAAAAACACAAGAATTATACTGTATTTTCACATACTATCTATTCCTGACACTGGAGCGGCTTATAAACTTACAAAGTATATAGTTTGAGGTCTGGGGTCGGCCAATATGTGGCTAGTTTTCTGACTGCTTCAGATAACATGATTTTAGTTTTCTTTGTCTAGTCTCGCTTGAATATAGGTCAATATTAAATAGTCTCCTGATGAGTCGCCATTGGTGAGGACGACGAAACCCATAGAAATGAGAGGCTTGGAGAGTGAGTGTGTATATGTCACCTTACCCTATATACTGAACTGTGGAGTACATGTTTTTTCTATTAGTCACCTACTGACTAACCTTCATGGGGTGAATTATGGTTATAGTTTTACATTTGGAATTAATAAAATTTAGTTTTATCCTTTTGTCAACAAACATGAGGAATGACAAGAGACAAACCATTTAAGATTCAATTTTGGTTAAAACAATTCCAACATTATGAACATAAAAAATGCTTCTCCTCTATGTGACGTCTCTGATGTTTATTAACAGTTGATTTCCAAGTTAAATATTTCCCACATTAAGAAATGAAAAAGACTTCTCCCCTGTGTGACTGCTCTGATGTCTAACAAGAAGCGCTTTCCGGTTAAAACATTTCCCACATTCTGAACAGGAAAAAGGCTTCTCCCCTGTGTGAGTTCTCTGATGGCGATCAAGATTCCCTTTATGGGTAAAACATTTCCCACATTCTGAGCAGAAAAAAGGCTTCACCCCTGTGTGAGTTCTAAGGTGCCTAACCAAATCTGATTTCAGGTTAAAACATTTCCCACATTCTGAACAGGAAAAAGGCTTCACCCCTGTGTGAGTTCTAAGGTGCCTAATCAAATCTGATTTCTGGTTAATACATTTCCCACATTCTGAACAGGAAAAAGGCTTCTCCCCTGTGTGAGTTCTATGGTGAGTAACCAAATCTGATTTCTGGCTAAAATATTTCCCACATTCTGAGCAGGAAAAAGGCTTCTCCCCTGTGTGGGTTCTTTGATAGCGATCAAGTTCCATTTTCCATTTAAAACATTTCACACATTCTGAGCAGGAAAAAGGCTTCACCCCTGTGTGGGTTCTTTGATGGCGATCAAGTAACTTTTTCCATTTAAAACATTTCCCACATTCTGAACAGGAAAAAGGCTTCTCCCCTGTGTGAGTTCTCTGGTGACTAACAAGATGCGCTTTCCCGATAAAACATTTCCCACATTCTGAGCAGGAAAAAGGCTTCTCCCCTGTGTGGGTTCTATGGTGAGTAACCAAATCTGATTTCTGGCTAAAATATTTCCCACATTCTGAGCAGGAAAAAGGCTTCTCCCCTGTGTGGGTTCTTTGATGGCGATCAAGTTCCATTTTCCATTTAAAACATTTCACACATTCTGAGCAGGAAAAAGGCTTCACCCCTGTGTGGGTTCTTTGATGGCGATCAAGTAACTTTTTCCATTTAAAACATTTCCCACATTCTGAGCAGGAAAAAGGCTTCTCCCCTGTGTGGGTTCTCTGGTGACTAAGAAGATGCCATTTCTTGCTAAAACATTTACCACATTCTGATCATGAAAAAGGCTTCTCCCCTGTGTGAGTTGTTCGGTGTGTAACAAGATGCCCTTTATGGTTAAAACATTTCCCACATTCTGGACAGGAAAAAGGCTTCTCCCCTGTGTGAGTTCTTTGGTGTCTAACAAAATCTGATTTCCATGGAAAACATTTCCCACATTCTGAACATGAAAATGACTTCTTTGCTTTGGGAGCAGTTTGTTTTTTAATGCCTCTTTTGTGACTTTGATTTTCCTTAGTAGTCAGTAATGAATCAGAAGATGGGACCTGTTTCATAGGATCAGATGACAAATCTTTGCTGTGAATGGATGATGATGTATCTGGAGTAATGGCATTCACTTCAGTAGTATCTTGTAGGATCTCAAGATCATCAGATTTAAAAATCATCAGAGGGACCTCTGATCTCCTGGTACAGTCATCTGCTAAGAAAAAAAAACTATTAATAAAATATCCTTGCGTTTTATATTTTTGAACATTTCTACTTAAACTGTCCATAAAATGGCAAGCTATGTAAAAACTGTAATTATTTACCAAGACAATGACACTTCACAGTCTAATAGAAAACCTTGTTGGATGAGCCAGTAGTGTGTGGTGTTCAACTGTTTGTTCATTCTGCCTCCCAAATATCGAATAAAAAGAAACCAATCAATGTTCTGTAGGCGAAAATATTACCAATTCTCATCTCACAAAAAACAAGTCCCCACTCAGGTCCATCATCTGTCAATGGAAAAACAGAGGTTCCCACACTACTAGTGGCTCAAAGGCTGTTGAAAAGCAACAGAGTTTCTATAAACCAATCCAGCAAAATCCGCTCTCACTTCTGAGTCTTGCAGTGAGCTCAAACAACATTTAGGATCCCTGTATTTAGCAATATTATAGTGAGAAGAATCCACTTAATTTGCGGTGTGTGTCTCCTGGAGCACAATCTGGGCACTATGTGTTGGGTAAAAAAATGGCAAATGTGTAATTTTCACTCTCCAACATCCACTGTGTGTTAAGTTCCGGAATGTGGCTGTGGAGTCAAAATATTCCCTCCTCCTACACACGTGGTGTAAATCGTTGGTACCCCTCGTTTAATGACAGAAAAACCCACAATGGTCACAGAAATAACATGAATCTGACAAAAGTAATAATAAATCAAAAATCTATGAAAATGAACAGATGAAAGTCAGACATTGCTTTTCAACCATGCTTCCACAGAATGAAAAAAAAAAACTCATGAAATAGGCCTGGACAGAAATGATGGTACCCTTAACTTAAACGCTTCATGACCACCAACGGTAGATAAACGTCGGCGCTAGCAGGGCTTTGTGCAGCGCCGACATTTATCTACGGTTGGAGGTTTTGTGCTCATCGGGACCCCCACGTACCTTATAATGAGGGGATTCAGGCGCACAATGCTTCCTGTGACCCCTGACCTCATCGAGATCTGATTGGTTCAGGTCCTAATGACGTCAGCGTCACACCAGCCAATGAGACAAATCACTAGGAAAGTTTGTTGTAGAAACGAACTTTCCCGGGCAATCTGCCTCATAAAAATGCTGTTTCTCCTCAGATCTCCTGTCAGTGAGAGATTAGAGGAGAAACAGTGTTACAAGTGCTGCTGCCAACAGCTGTGTCATCACCGATCCTGTTATAAAGTAAGAAAGCAGATAAGGCAGGTTAGGGTTAGTGTTATAGTTAGGGTTAGTGTTATAGTTAGGGTTAGTGCTATAGTTAGGGTTAGTGCTATAGTTAGGGTTAGTGTTATAGTTAGGGCTAGTGCTATAGTTGGGGTTAGTGCTATAGTTAGGGTTAGCGCTATAGTTAGGGTTAGCGCTATAGTTAGGGTTAGTGTTATAGTTAGGGTTAGTGCTATAGTTAGGGTTAGTGTTATAGTTAGGGGTAGTGCTATAGTTAGGGCTAGTGCCATAGTTAGGGTTAGTGCTATAGTTAGGGTTGGTGTTATAGTTAGGGTTAGTGTTATAGTTAGGGTTAGTGCTATAGTTAGGGTTAGTGCTATAGTTAGGGTTAGTGCTATAGTTAGGGTTAGTGCTATAGTTAGGGTTACTGCTATAGTTAGGGTTACTGCTATAGTTAAGGATAGTGTTATAGTTAGGGCTAGTGCTATAGTTAGGGTTAGTGCTATAGTTAGGGTTAGTGTTATAGTTAGGGTTAGTGTTATAGTTAGGGTTAGTGTTATAGTTAGAGTTAGTGCTAAAGTTAGTGTTAGTGTTATAGTTAGGGTTAGTGCTATAGTTAGGGTTAGTGTTATAGTTAGGGTTATTGCTATAGTTAGAGTTAGTGCTATAGTTAGTGTTATAGTTAGGGTTAGTGCTATAGTTAGGGTTAGTGCCATAGTTAGGGTTAGTGTTATAGTTAGAGTTAGTGCTATAGTTAGGGTTAGTGCTATAGTTAGAGTTAGTGCTATAGTTAGGGTTAGTGCTATAGTTAGGGTTAGTGCTATAGTTAGGGTTAGTGCTATAGTTAGGGTTAGTGCTATAGTTAGGGTTAGTGCTATAGTTAAGGTTAGTGTTATAGTTAGGGTTAGTGTTATAGTTAAGGTTAGTGCTATAGTTAGGGTTAGTGCTATAGTTAGGGTTAGTGCCATAGTTAGGGTTAGTGCCATAGTTAGGGTTAGTGCTATAGTTAGTGTTATAGTTAGGGTTAGTGCTATAGTTAGGGTTAGTGTTATAGTTAGGGTTAGCGCTATAGTTAGGGTTAGCGCTATAGTTAGGGTTAGCGCTATAGTTAGGGTTAGTGCTATAGTTAGGGTTAGTGCTATAGTTATGGTTAGTGTTATAGTTAGGGTTAGTGCTATAGTTAGGGTTAGTGCTATAGTTAGGGTTAGTGCTATAGTTAGGGTTAGTGCTATAGTTAGGATTAGTGTTGGGGCTAAAGTTAGGGTTTATTCTAAAGTAAGGGTCAGGCTAAAGAATTAGGCTTTTCACAATTGTCTCCCCAATAATTTGGTCACGTCAGAGTTTTCTATTTCCGAAAAAAAAAAAAAACGAATAAAATGGCCGTCAGTATTATAGTGCAGAGGAGGCTTATGCACTTTTATATTCTGACAGTGAAGAAAGTGCAGTGTCAGATGGAGATGTGGATTTCGAGGGCTTTAGTAGCAGCGACAGTGATAGCTCAGAAATGAGCAGTGATTCTGGTCCATCCTCACACACAAGGACCAGTACAACAAGAAGGACAAATAGCGATTCTGGAGAAATGTCTCCAACCCAGGGAACAATGCCCAGTACTAGCGCTGTCCCTAGTGCTCGAGAATTGGCGCCCACCAATGGCCAAGGGGCTTTGCCTCTTGATGTAGCATTTCCCAGATGGGAGGCTTCGGATTCGGCTACTCCATTCATCCTTAATTTTAATGCCATTCCTGGTGTAAATGTGGAGGCAGAAAATTTTGGACCAATTAATTTTTTTCATTTGTTTATGACAGATAGCTTGCTAGAGCATATTGTCCTACAAATTTATATGCGTCCCAAGTAATCAGCCAGAATCCACGATCCTATTATGCTAGGTTATATTTATGGACATCAACTAATGTCCTACAAATGAAAACATTTTTAGGACTTACATTTGCTGGGGGGCTTGTTAAAAAAACGAGCATTTGGTCCTATTAGTCCAACCGCCCTGTTCAAGCCACCCCAATGATTTCTGCCGTTCTTCCTGGGACCCGTTATGAAATGCACATGAGATTTTGGCACTTTAACGACAATAGTCAATGCCTGCCCAGAAATGACCCAGAACATGACAGACTATTCAAAATCAGACCCATCATCGAAGACTTGAGAGAAAAGTTTTTAAAGCTCTACACCCCAACAGAAAACATTTCCATTGATGAGTCCCTTGTTAAGTTCAAAGGAAGACTGCACCTCAAACAATTTATTCCTTCTAAGAGGGCAAGGTTCGGAATAAAGCTCTATAAAATGTGCGAGAGTTCAACCGGATATACATCAGCTTTTCACATTTATGAGGGGAAAGATAGCCAACTAAACCCACCAGGATGCCCTACTTATCTGGGGACACCTGGAAAAATCGTTTGGGAGCTGATAACTCCATTTTTACAAAAAGGCTACAATCTGTATGTTGACAAGTACTACTGTAAGGTTCTTTGTACATGTTTCTTGAAACTCAGTTTTTCCGTCGGCCATTTTGCTTTCTGTCTTGCTGCAGCTATCTTGCCCTCAGTCAGTATGGAGTTTCCAGCTTTCATGTTCCCGCCCTGATTCTCTCCCTCTTGCTTCTTAAGCAGCCTCAGCTGAGCAATCAGTGCTTCAGAATCAAGCCTGCAGTGAGCCTGTGACCTGACTCCTGGAAAACCTTGGACTTTGTACTCCAGCTATTTCCTACTGAGGAACTTTGGAACACTTGTGGACTCTGGAAACCTGCTATTTGATAAATCCACGTTTGCATGGAATTACGGTAACAGAGAAGAGATCCTGAACCTGTTGTGGAGAGTTATTGCTGAGCTTAAGTTACTCTGGCCTGCTGTGTCTCCTGCTTCTGTACCTGCAAACTGTGTGACCATTTTTGCCACTTGTATGAAGTAATACAAGTCCTTCTATATCAAACCTGTGTCTCATGTGTTTTCCTCGCACCCAAGCACAAGACGCTATATGAACTGTACACCATACATTACAACTACACCAGCATACCCCTATTTAAAAGTCTGCTTGAACATAACATAGGGGCTTGTGGGACCATTCACAAAAAACCGTCAGGGGTTTCCACAATCATTGATCAACAAAAAGTTCCGAAAAGGGCAGTCAGGGGCTTTACGCAATGGAGAGCTGCTTGTCCTTAAGGATAAAAAATATATTTTTATCCTGAGCTTGATCCACACAGAAGCCACAAGGGACACTGCAGACCAACAGGGATCCAGTACTTCAAAACCGGTGTCCGTCATTGACTACAACAAATATATGGGGGTGTGGACCTTGCAGATAAGGTTATACAGCCATACCAGGTATCAAGAAAATCATATACCTGGTATAACTAGTTAGAAAGAACTCCCAGAGAAGATGTTGTGTATGTTCCAAGAGAGGAATGAGGCATGATACCAGCTATTATTGCCCACAATGCCCATCATTACCAGCCTTATGCCTCCATCACTGCTTTACAATCTTCCACACAGAACCACGTTTTTACACTATTTTGACATTCAAGCATTTGGTTTATTTAGTGACAGACACATTTGAGTAGAGCTGACTTAACAATTTCCGGAGGTAGGTGGGGGGACGTCTCCAGAGACACAAGCTGGGCACAATATATTGGGCACTACAATGACATTTTTGCAATCTTTGCTCTAAAACTTCCACGTTTTCTGGAAATCATCCATGTAGTGAAAATGGTCACTATATCAATAGATGAATTCCCAGAGGGTTGTCATTTCCAAAATGGGGTCACTTCAGGGGGATTCTGTTCTGCACTTAGCAGTTCTTCCCCCCCTGAAGTGACCTCATTTTGGAAATGACACCCCTCTGGGAATTGGAAGTGACACCCCTCTGTGAATTAATCTATGGGTGTAGTGACCATTTACCTATCTACCTATTTTCCAATGTAAAATCTGGGGTTAAAACAACATTTTAGTGGTAAAAATGTAATTATTTTTTCTTCACTGCCCAATGGTATAATTTTCTATGGAACAGCTCTGGGGTCAGTATGCTCACTGCACCACTAGAAGAATTCATTCAGGTAAGTATTTTGTAAAATGCAGTCACTTTTGGGGTCTTATGCTGTTCTGGCACCTCAGGGGCTCTGACAATGTGACAAGTCACCCACAAACTATTCCAGCAAAATCTGCTCTCCAATATGGCGCTCCTTCCCTTCGGAGCTCTGCCATGCGCCCAAACAGTGGTTTACCCCCACATATGGAGTATCGGCGTGCTCAGCAGAAATTGCACAACAAATTGTATGGAGCAATTTCTCCTGTTACCCTGATGAAAATGTAAAATATGGAGCTATAAAGATTTGGGGAAAATATTTTATTTCCACAGCTATACGTTATATACTTCTGTGAAGCACCTGTGGGTTCAAGGTGCTCAATACACATCTGGATAAGTTCCCTAAGGGGTCTAGTTTCCAAAATGGGGTCACTTGTTGGGGGTTTCTAATGTTTAGACACATCAGGGGCTCTCCAAACGCAACATGGCAACCGCTAATTATTCCAGCATATTTTACATTCAAAAAGTCAAATGGCGCGCCTTCCCTTCCGAGCCCTGCCGTGTTCCCACACAGTAGATTTCCTCCACATATGGGGTATTGGCATGCTCAGGAGAAAGTGTAAAACAAAATGTATAGTCCATTTTCTCCTATTACCCTTCTGAAAGTAAAAAAAATTAGGTCTAAAGGAAATTTTTTGTGAAAGAAAAGAATGTTTATTTAATCCTTCCACACTCCATTCATTCCTGTGAAGCACATGAAGGGTTAATAACTTCTTGAATGTGGTTTTGAGCACCTTGAGGGGAGCAGTTTTTAGAATGGTGTCACATTTGGGTATTTTCTGTCATCTTGACCCTCCCAAACTCATTTCAAATGTGAGGTGGTCCCTAAAAAAATGGTTTTGTAAATTTTGTTGTAAAAATGAGAAATCTCTGGTCAAATTTTAAACCTTATAACTTCCTAACTAAAAAAAAAATTTGTTTCCAAAATTGTGCTGATGTAAAAAACATGTGGGAAATGTTATTTACTAACTATTGTGTGCGATATGACTCTCTGATTTAAGGGCATAAAATTAAAAAAATTTAAAATTGCGAATTTTTCAAACTGTTTGCCAAATTTACATTTTTTTAAAAAAATAAATGCAAGTCATATCAAATAAATGTTACCACTATCATGAAGTACAGTATGTCACAAGAAAACATTCTCAGAATCTCCAGGATTCGTTGAAGCGTTTTAGAGTTATGATCTCATAAAGTGACACTGGTCAGAATTGAAAAAATTGGCCCGGTCACGAATGCAAAAACAGGCTCTGGCGCAAAAGGGTTAATATTTTGTTGCACAACCTTTTGAGGCAATCACTGCAATCAAATGATTCCTGTAACTCAATGAGACTTCTGCACCTCTCGACAGGTATTTTGGCCCACTCCTCAAGAGCAAACTGCTCCAGTTGCCTCGTGTGTGAAGGTTGCCTTTTCCAGACGGCATGTTTCAGCTCTTTCCAAAGATGCTCAATAGGATTTAGGTCAGGGCTCATAGAACGCCACTCAGAATCGTCCAATGTTTTCCCCTCAGCCATTCTTGGGTTTTTCTTAGCTGTGTGTTTTGGGTCATTATCCTGTTGCGATGGAGTGTTCATTTTTGATAAGCTTCATTTTTCCATCTGTGAACATAGAGCTGATGTGCCTTGCCAAAACGTTAAATTTTTGTCTCATCTGTCCATAGGACATTCTTCCAGAAGCTTTGTGGCTTGTCAACATGTAGTTTGGCAAATTCCAGTCTGGCTTTTTAATGATCTTTTTTTTCAACAATGGTGTCCTCCTTGGTCGTCTCCCATGAAGTCCACTTTGGCTCATACAACGACGGATGGTGCGATCTGATACGGATGTTCGTTGAGCTTGAAGTTCACCTTTATTCTGTTTAGAAGTTTTTCTGGACTCTTTTGTTACCATTCGTATTATCCGTCTCTTTGATTTGTCATAAATTTTCCTCCTGCGGCCACGTCCAGGGAGGTTGTCTACAGTCCCATGGAGCTTAAATTTCTGAATAATATGTGCAACTGTAATCACAGGAACATCAAGCTGCTTGGAGATGGTCTTATAACTTTTACCTTTAACATGCTTGTCTATAATTTTCTTTATAATCTCCTGAGACAACTATTTCCTTCGCTTCTCCTGGTCCATGTTGAGTGTGATACACACCATGTCATCAAACAGCACAGTGAGTATCTGTAGCCCTCTATACAGGCCACTCACTGATTCCAAGATTGTAGACACCTGTGATGCTAATTAGTGGACACACTGCGATTTAAGTCCAGATCCATATAGTGGTGTTAAAGGGTGATGAGCAAGGCAATCCTTGTGATATGGAAAGCAAAGAAGATAGTGCCAGGCATGTTCATGGTGGATATCTTTTGAGCTGCCAGGTGACCATTAACAGAGCTCTCAATACATTGTGTCTGCAAACTATTCCAGCAAGATCTGCATTAATAGCTAAATGGCGCTCCTTCCCTTCTGAACACTGCCATGTGCCCAGAGAGTAGTGTACAATCGTATATAGGGTATTGTGAGAAGTTGAAAAATAATTTGCAAGATCTAGTAGTGTAGCTACCGGGAGGGGGGCAGAGGGGGCCCACCTGGAGCTATGCTACTGTAACTGTATGGGCATGCACAGCAGAATCGATCTCCCTGCACTGCCGCCCGGCACTATGAGCCCCTGAGCAGGCGGTGGGGGGCCCGGTGCCAGCAGTGGGCCCCTGCCAGTCATTGCAGGGTCAGCTGTATCGGCATCTAGCTGATACAGCTGACCGCATTGATGAGAGGAGTGCCACGCTCCCTCTCCCATCATCCCCCTGTCAGAGTCTGACGCAGACACTGACAGCAGGCGCGATGACGTCACTACCCAGCGCCCGCTGTCAGGAGCTGAGCGGGAGCAGCGCAGGAGCCAGGAGAAAGAGAGGTGAGTAGTTTTTTTTTTTTTTTAATGAGGGTGCATTATAATATATAGGTTTCCTATGGGGGTGCACTATAATATATAGGCTGCCTATAGGGCTGCATTATAATATATAGGCTTCCTATGAGAGGGGGGCTGCATTATAATATATAGGCTACCTATGAGAAGGGGGTGCATTATAATAGAGGCTGCCTATGGGGTGCATTATAATATAGAGGCTGCCTGGGAGGGGTGCATTATAATATATAGGCTGTCTATGGGGGTGCATTATAATATAGAGGCTGCCTATGGGGGTGCATTATAATATAGAGGCTGCCTGGGGGGGTACATTATAATATAGAGGCTGCCTATGGGGGGGCTGCATTATAATATAGAGGCTGCCTGTGGGGGACTGCATTATAATATAGAGGCTGCCTGTGGGGGACTGCATTATACTATAGAGGCTACCTGTGGGGGACTGCATTATACTACAGAGGCTGCCTATGAGGGGGGGGTGCATTATAATATAGAGGCTGCCTATGGGGGTGCATTATAATACAGAGGCTGCCTATGGGAGCTGCATTATAATATAGAGGCTGCCTATGGGGGCTGCATTATAATATAGAGGCTGCCTGTGGGGGACTGCATTATAATATAGAGGCTGCCTGTGGGGGACTGCATTATACTACAGAGGCTGCCTATGAGGGGGGGTCAGGGCCGGCTCCAGGTTTTTCTGGGCCCCGGGCGAAAGAGCCTCAGTGGGCCCCTTTAACACAGACCACGACTCATAATGCACAGATACTGCGGAGAAATATGGGTACAGTACAATGCCAAATACTTCACTTCTTCCATTAAATGAGTGATATCTATTGTAAATTGTACAATAGCTCAAAAACCGCCAAATCCTCACAGCGCACAGTACAGACTGGACAGTACAGTCCTCCATACAATATTATGGGCACCACAGTCTCCCCCTCATCACCCATATAATACCCCATGCAGGATGTCACCCCCCATATAATGCTCCATACAGAATACTGGACCCAAAATAATGCTCCATACAGAATACTGGACCCAATATAATGCTCCATACAGGATACTGGTCCCCATATAATGCTCCATACAGGATACTGGTCCCCATATAATGCTCCATACAAAATATGGAGCTCTCCTCTGCGCTGTACTGCGTTCTGCACTGTTACGGCTCAGGAAAGGGCGCTGTGGAAAGACTCCCCATTATCATGATTTCCTCCCCATCATCATCACTGCCTCCTTATCATCATCATTGCCTCCCCATCATCATCATGGCCTCCCCATTATCATCAATGCCTGCCCATCATCATCATCGCCTCCCCATCATCAATGCCTGCCCATCATCATCATGGCCTCCCCATCATCATCATGGTCTCCCCATTATCATCAATGCCTGCCCATCATCATCATCGCCTCCCCATCATCATCAATGCCTCCCCATTATCATCAATTCCTGCCCATCATCATCATCGCCTCCCCATCATCATTATCGCCTCCCCATCATCATCAATGCCTGCCCATCATCATCTTCTCCCCATCATCAATGCCTGCCCATTATCATCAATGCCTGCCCATTATCATCATCTTCTCCCCATCATCATCAATGCCTCCCCATTATCAGCAATGCCTGCCCATCATCACACACAGACAGCACCACAGCACACAAGCACTCTCTCACATACATACACACACACATACACACACACACACACACACAAAGCACCGCACTACATACACACAGACACACACAGAGACACACACACACACGTCTCGCCTGTCCAGCGACGCGCTCTCTGCCACAGCCGGCCGCAGAATGATGACGTCATTCAGCGGCGCTGCTATGAGAGGAAGCGCCGGCGGCGCCCCCTGGAGCCCGGAGCTGCGGCAGCGGAGAGGTAAGTATTGGGCCAGCTGATGCCGGGACCCTGAGCAGGCGGGGCGGGTGGCGGCGCTGACACAGCTCTCCTCCGCTAACGGGCGCGAGGTGCCAGACGGCGAGTGGGCCCCCCGCCTGCTCAGGGCCCCGGCACTTGCCCGGGTGTGCCGGGTGCTGACGCCGGCCCTGGGGGGGGTGCATTATAATATATAGGCTGCCTATGGGGGTGCGCATTATAATATAGAGGCTGCCTGTGGGGGACTGCATTATACTTTAGAGGCTGACTGTGGGGTGCATTATAGTACAGAGGCTGCCTATGGGGGACTGCATTATAATATAGAGGCTGCCTATGGGGGTGTATTATAATATAGAGGCTGCCTATGCGGAGTGCATTATAATATAGAGGCTGCCTATGCGGAGTGCATTATAATATAGAGGCTGCCTGTGGGGGACTGCATTATAATATAGAGGCTGCCTGTGGGGGACTGCATTATACTATAGAGGCTACCTGTGGGGGACTGCATTATACTACAGAGGCTGCCTATGAGGGGGTTGCATTATAATACAGAGGCTGCCTATGGGGGTGCACATTATAATATAGAGGCTGCCTGTGGGGGACTGCATTATACTTTAGAGGCTGACTGTGGGGGTGCATTATAATACAGAGGCTGCCTAAGGGGGACTGCATTATAATATAGAGGCTGCCTGTGGGGGACTGCATTATACTTTAGAGGCTGTATATGGGGGTGCATTATAATACAGAGGCTGCCTATGGGTTTACTGCATTATAATACAGAGGCTGCCTATGGGGGTGTATGATAATATAGAGGCTGCCTATGGGGGACTGCATTATAATATAGAGGCTGGCTATGGGGAGTGCATTATACTATATGGAGACCCATGGGGAGTGCATTATAATATAGAGGCTGCCTATGGGGGTGTATTATAATATAGAGGCTGCCTATGGGCGTGTATTATAACATAGAGGCTGTATAGAGGACTATCCGGTGTATTATGCTATATGGAGGCTATCTAGGGGGCCATCATACAGTATTGGAACAATTAAATAGTTTGGGGGATACTAAGGGGTCAGTAAATATACAGTGAGGGGGCATTATACTGTGTATAAGAGAGCATCATACTGTGTATAGGGGAGTGTAATTATACCCCAATTTTTTCCCACATTCAAAGTCCCTTCCAGAACCTTCCGCACACAATGAGCTCTGCTACAGTCATTAGTTTTTTGCAGACTCACGCTGTGGGCTTCTTCTCACCCCCTTCCCTCTCCCTACCAGCTCCTTCTCACTACACACTGTGTAACGTGATACTAGTTTGCTAACATACCCCTTTCCCCCCACCAAATAGCTTAAGACCAGCTGGAAAAAACGGTTTGGCAGCTCTAAATCACATGGCCTGTTCCTTTGTGTATGATAGAGATAATCCAAACGTAATAACGTGGCCCCAATTAGAGATATATGTGTGAAACTTACATATCTGCATGTCCATCGACAGAACCCACCACCAGTAAATTTTCTAAGCGCTGTCAGCAGCAGAATCCAAGAAATGGATTCCTACTTAAGCGACCCATCCAGGTACTTCGCATTTAGACTTAAACGAATGCCAACATCCTGCGGAGTAAGATGGTACCCTATGCATCTCCGTAGGGGGTTCCATCTCTGAGTTATGTAATTCAGAAGTTTTGTAGCAAAATTATTCTGAGGAAAGAAGAGTGCTTCCATAGTGCTACCCACTTTAGTGATGTCACCACCAGGAGGGTATAAGGTAGTACCAGGTCATTTTGCTTCAGTCTTGCCCTGGGAACCTGATGCAGCGAAGTTTGTGATGCACTGTGACGTATCACCCATCCCCCGACCACATGGTTTGCCGGAAATCACCTAATCAACTGTGAGTTTATTTCTTCCATTCATCCTCTTTATTTTGTAGTTGTCTTGTACATACTTTAATTGTCTCATATTGTAATATCTTTTAGACCTTTTGTAAACACTGCCTACCTTTTTAGAGTAAAATATAAAATTACTAGTTTTGTTTCTCCTTGCTCTATAACGTACTCTCACGTCCTCCAAAGGGAATTACGCTACTAAATTGGGGTGGCCTCTGCCCCACATTCTAGAACCAGAGGATGGTGGCAGCAAGTGTTTACTGGGCATTGGGGAATGCTGGCAGTGACGGAGCGGGTTTCATAAGCGTATTGCCTGGCTGCGGCTGGGAGAAATGATAATTCCCTCATTGCAGTTTGCCTAACAGACAGTACACATCCAAGCAGGCCCGTCCGGTGACTAATTATCCTAGGTGCAGTTCCCTGACTGACCTGAGGGAAAGGGGGATGCAGGAGAGAAGCGAGTTCCTAAGCGGAAATAGAAAGTGGGATATACATAAATCCCAGCAGTTGGTGCACATCAGTGGCAGTGGTGGGATAACTAAAATAAGCCCCCCCGCGGTAAAGTGTAAGGTCAACAGACTTATTTGCTGTGTTTTCATCACATTGGTGGCAGCGGTGGGATCATAAACTGTGACCCCCGTCCGCTTTTCTTTACAGGGAGCATCATACTGTGTATAGGGGAGCTGTACAGGGGGAAGACTTCAGATATTATTAAATGTAAAGTGGGCACTTATTGTTATAGGGGGACCCAGCTTACTGTGACTATCAATGGGGTACACAGGGCACTATTACTTTTTAGGGGCACAATGTGGGCACTGTTTTCTAGGGCACTTGCACCTGGCATTACTATATTATGCTTTAGAATTTAGAGAGTAGAGAACCACACAGCAGGTGCAGTAATAGGGAACCATACGGCAGCTGCGGCTCAGTATTGGGGTATGAGCTGCAGTAAGAGGGACATGTGTGGCCCAGCTATGCAGGCACACATAAAAATCCAGGAGAGTGCACAGGAAGGTAACAGCAACGCCTGATATGCATTCACAGTCACTCACACTTTCAGACACACCCATCTGAGATATAAGGGGGAGTGACACGTGGCAGACGAGAGACGAGTCTGGAGGAGAGAGATCTTGAGGGAGTAGTGTTCGGTTGAACTTCAGTCTGTTAGCTTCTGTCTAAAGGACAGAGCAGCCATTCAGTCTCAGTCCAGTTGGGACTTGGAGGAAACAGAGCTGTGCAGCGAGCTCTGGAGGGATCTGACATTTTTCCCACAAAAGCCACATGTGCTTATGTTAAGAGCGGGAAGCAGGGCGAAGGGCACAGTGGAGAAGATAGAGAAGTGCTACAGGTATTGGATTACCTGCACTAAATTGCCGGACACCGGGGTCCGAAGCGTTGCTACAGTTTCAAGCTTAGTAACAAGAAAACCGGAGGCATCTGGACTACAGGTCGCAGAGAGCAGCCCTAAGTGTCAATACGTAACCGGAGTCAGGGGAACAAGGACTTTGAGCAAGGCCGTGCAAAAGTAAGGACTTAGTTCACTCAACATCTGCGAGGCAGAGACATAGAAGGCTCCACCACAATGTTGGCCGGGCATTACAGCTAATGAGAAAGCTGGAGATTGCAGAGTTAACTTCGCTTCACGCAAGTTTAGACTCACCTACATTTGAAGTAAAGGAGGCCTCTAACCTGCTCAGCGGTTACCCGAATGTGCACTCTCCACCCCGACCAGCTCCCCGGGATCTGCTTGAACCATCTACCAGTAAAAGGTATGAAAAGAAGCTGCATTGTGTGTGACTGAATTCTTAACTACACCCTGCATCATCACCATAGACTTCCAGGGACCCGTCTCACCTGTGGGAGACTTACCACCAAGCTGCCCCATAACATCCCCTGCGAAAGTCCTTATAGCAGCGCTGGTCCAATTAACCAGATACCACAGGTGGCGTCACGAACTACCTATCCTTATCATCCCCTGTAAATATCCCCCATTGCATGACCGCCAGGGCCACGGACCGAGCCACCGCTACCAGTGACAACTCCCATAGATTTCCATGGGCTCGGCTTCGAGTACCCCATAGCCCTGGTATCCACAATTGTGGTGCGTGGTCGGAACAACTTTGGGTTCACGAACAGGATGCGAAACTTGCAATTGTGAGTTCTGTGTGCCTATATTGAACTGTTTGGTGAAAAAGACTGTTTGTCACTTTTGGCGCCAAATTCCGCCATTTTAACCGTCATATTGGCGCCCTGAGGCGCTGGTGAAGAAGGTGGGCGTGCATTCGTGGGCGTGTACCCCCCCCTGAGGCGCGAAAGTTATGGCCGCCCTCTCCAAATGCTACTATAATGTGAGGTCCTGCCCCACTGCTAAAGAAATCCGCCTCCTCTTCATCCTCTATCCGAAGAGGAGGAGACGCAAATCCCGCCTCCACGGAAGAGACCAGATTGTTCCTGATGGAAACTACAGTCTGGCCTGGGACGAGATGGCGGAAGGACAGGAGAATCTGTGCAGAGGACCGGAGGCATACCGGCCCTGCTCCCCTGAAAATGTACGGCCTGTGCCAGAGCTGTCCCCGGATCGGACACCGACCCCGCCATACTCGAGCTGCAGAAGGAGAACGCGGAGCTAAGAAGGAAGCTCCAGAGTCATACCGATTTAAAGGAGACGGAGAGACGCTGGCGTGCCCAGACACAGCGGCTGCTGTGGGACGCAGTGTTCTCTCCCACAAGCATAACGCCGTCTCCTGATTTCCCAAAATCCCTGCTGAGGAAGGCTGAGGGACGACCGGAGGATGCTGCCAAAAGTGCCGTACCTGATCCCACCGATGCGGAGGTGGAAGCGAAGGAGGCTGAGGAGGTCTTGTCCGGTCCGGAGTGCCAGCCAGGCCAGGAGGCCACAGCAGAGTACGGTTCCCCAGTGAGATCACCGGAGGGATCCCAGCCGTCATTGCCAGAAATCGACTGGGATGAGATGGAGCGTCTGGACGACATGACTTACGACCTCCAAACCGGAAACGCCTGGCAGCACAGCGAGAGAGTGAGACGGCAGCAGGAGGAAGAGAGAAACATCCAGCGGTCCCGACAACGGCAGCATGAGGAATTCATCGCTGGTAAGGAGACCGTCCGCAGAGACAAAGGTACCCGACGGGAACCGCGGCAGCAGGGGTGCGTTACTGAGTTTCAGCTCCGCAAGGGCTGGGGCTTTATCCGCGAGCCGGGCCTCTATGCAGGGGTCTTCGTGAGCCGCCGGGACGTGGAGTCCCACTTACCAATCGGTCATCCTGGGAGGGACCTGATAAATGGGGACATAGTGAGCTACACCCGTCACTGGGGTTTAAAAGGGTGGTACGCCCTGAACGTCTCCATCGTCAGTGACCCCGACCCCGACGCCGGTACCGAAGCGTCTCAGTCCCAAGCTCTCACCGCACCAGGCCGTGCACCAGCATCGCAGTCGGCGACCTTTTCAGCATCGCCGTCGGCGACCTATTCAGCATCGCAGTCGGCGACCTATTCAGCATCGCAGTCGGCGACCTACACTGCATCCCAAACGGCGACCTATTCTGCATCGCCCTATGCTGCATCGCAAGTTAATGTGGCCCTTGCAGCGACGCAATCGGCGTCCTACAAAAAGGAAGTACCCGTTGGGTCCCCTATTAAAATGAGAACTGTGGCTACGCAAACGCTAATAGCAGGCCATGACTTATTTGTAATGAGATCAAAAGAGCACCGCGTCGTTCCGGCCCCAGGAGTGGAAGACGTCGCTGTAGTTTGCAAGAAAGAAGAGAGCCAGTAAGACCCAGAAAGGGTTTACTACCATTGTATAAAGTTTGAAAAATTGAGGAAGTTGAAAATCTTGCACTTTATTAAGTATGAAAATGTTTACATAATTTGCTAAATGTATGATGATGTTTTATATATATTGAGTAGAATACCCGGCTGGGTACAAGAGAATTTGAAAAGTTAAAGTGAAAGTTAAATTATAATGTGAATATTGAAGTGTATATATGTGATTTAACCCCTCATGGACTGAGAGGCTGTGGACTGTGCCAGCCCAAGAACTTGTCTTTGTAAATAGTTGCGCTTCGGTGCATTATCTTGGTTTTACATGAAACCACTACTACTATCTACCTCTGAAGAAAAACCTGTATGGTGGGCCTAGAGTGAGGTCTGCAGTCAGAAGTCCTGCAGCCCACCCAGGACCCACGTGGGAGGTTTTTGGTGCGGGTCCTCCACAAGAATATTGTCTTATAATATGAGAATGTTTGATACTTTTGGTACTTTTGTATTCTTCTAATGTACAAATTGTAACGTTCAAGAATTCGTACCTCCCGGATGGGATGAGTTAAAATGTTGATGTTAATGCAAAAACAAAATGTTTTTCTTTTTTCTCTTTTACAGCCCGGGAGTGCTGTGTTTTACCAAGGGGGGATGTGTGGCCCAGCTACGCAGGCACACATAAAAATCCAGGAGAGTGCACAGGAAGGTAACAGCAACGCTTGATATGCATTCACAGTCACTCACACTTTCAGACACACCCATCTGAGATATAAGGGGGAGTGACACGTGGCAGACGAGAGACGAGTCTGGAGGAGAGAGATCTTGAGGGAGTAGTGTTCGGTTGAACTTCAGTCTGTTAGCTTCTGTCTAAAGGACAGAGCAGCCATTCAGTCTCAGTCCAGTTGGTACTTGGAGGAAACTGAGAGCTGTGCAGCGAGCTCTGGAGGGATCTGACATTTTTCCCACAAAAGCCACATGTGCTTATGTTAAGAGCGGGAAGCAGGGCGAAGGGCACAGTGGAGAAGATAGAGAAGTGCTACAGGTATTGGATTACCTGCACTAAATTGCCGGACACCGGGTCCGAAGCGTTGCTACAGTTTCAAGCTTAGTAACAAGAAAACCGGAGGCATCTGGACTACAGGTCGAAGAGAGCAGCCCTAAGTGTCAATACGTAACCGGAGTCAGGGGGAACAAGGACTTTGAGCAAGGCCGTGCAAAAGTAAGGACTTAGTTCACTCAACATCTGCGAGGCAGAGACATAGAAGGCTCCACCACAACGTTGGCCGGGCATTACAGCTAATGAGAAAGCTGGAGATTGCAGAGTTAACTTCGCTTCACGCAAGTTTAGACTCACCTACATTTGAAGTAAAGGAGGCCTCTAACCTGCTCAGCGGTTACCCGAATGTGCACTCTCCACCCCGACCAGCTCCCCGGGATCTGCTTGAACCATCTACCAGTAAAAGGTATGAAAAGAAGCTGCATTGTGTGTGACTGAATTCTTAACTACACCCTGCATCATCACCATAGACTTCCAGGGACCCGTCTCACCTGTGGGAGACTTACCACCAAGCTGCCCCATAACATCCCCTGTGAAAGTCCTTATAGCAGCGCTGGTCCAATTAACCAGATACCACAGGTGGCGTCACGAACTACCTATCCTTATCATCCCCTGTAAATATCCCCCATTGCACGACCGCCAGGGCCACGGACCGAGCCACCGCTACCAGTGACAACTCCCATAGATTTCCATGGGCTCGGCTTCGAGTACCCCATAGCCCTAGTATCCACAATTGTGGTGCGTGGTCGGAACAGACACATACGGCAGCAACGGCTCAGTGTTGGGGTATGAGGTGCAGTAATAGGGACACATACGGCAGCAGCGGCTCAGTATTGGGTTTTCAGGTGCAGTTATAGGGACACATGGCAGCAGCAGCTCAGTATTGGAGTATCAGGTGCAGTAATAGGGGCACATACGGCAGCAGCGGCTCAGTATTGGGGTATCAGGTGCAGTAATATTGACACATACAGCAGCTGCTGCTCAGTATTGGGTGTAAGCTTTTCAGGGGATATAGCTCTAGGATCGCTGTCTGGGTAGACAGAATGGCACGAAAACAGTTCATTCAGACAGCAGTTCTGGTGTAAAACTGGCCACAACCAGTTTTATTAAAGTCCACAGCAAACAGATAAAAACAAATCATAAACAGAAAACCTGGGCTTGTCTAGCCACTAATTACACTTAGATAGATTGCCCTGTCTATCCGGGTCCCGGCTCTACCAGCCTGGCCCAAAACAACACATATGATATATGTTACCAGTATGGAGTTTCACAGATACTCCTCCTTGTGTCTGAAGGCACCTTCAATGTCCAGACTTGAGAGAGATCCACTCCTATTCAGCCGCTATTCGCACGGATTCTAACTGCGACTACTCCTGTGTCCGGGTACTTCCTGCACCCAAACTGAGATAGCTCACACTCCTGGAGACACCTTCTGTACCTGGACCCCTTGTCCAGATTAAGCGTGCTCCCACTCCTGGAGACTGCTTCTTGTGCCTGGACCCCTTCCTGTGTCCAGACTAAGCCAGCTCTCTGACTGTGTTTGCAGACACCTACTTCTGGTCTCCTAATTAAGACCTGAGTAGTTTCAGGCCTGAGCTGCAAGTGTGTAATGAATGTAAGGTGTAGTGACCTTTCTCTACCACTAGGTTTACAAAGCCATACATTTCCCTTATACCAGTCAGCAAAGCATCCAGGTGAAATGTACACCCCATTCAACATACATTCCTTCACTGTCTCACATGGGGTATCAAGTGTAATAGGGACACATACGGCAGCAGCGGCTCAGTATTGGGGTATCAGGTGCAGTAATAGGGACACATATGGCAGCAGCGGCTCAGTATTGGGGTATTAGGTGCAGTAATAGGGACACATCCGGCAGCAGCGGCTCAGTATTGGGGTATGAGGTGCAGTAATAGGGACACATATGACAGCAGCGGCTGAGTATTGGGGTAACAGGTGTAGTGATAGAGACACATACGGCAGCAGCGGCTTAGTATTGGGTTATCAGGTGCAGTAATAGGGACACATACGGCAGCTGCGGCTCAGTATTGGGGTATGAGGTGCAGTAATAGGGACACATATGACAGCAGCGGCTCAGTATTGGGGTAACAAGTGTAGTGATAGAGACACATACGGCAGCAGCGGCTCAGTATTGGGTTATCAGGTGCAGTAATAGGGACACATACGGCAGCAGCGGCTCAGTATTGTCGTATCGGGTGCAGTAATAGGGACACATATGGCGGCAGTGGCTCAGTATTGGGGTAACAGAAGGATGAGGAGTTTGTGCAGGTTGAGAATAGTCACATTGGGGACGGGGCTGAATATGTGAGAAGTGATGTGTCTTTCTTGTAATCTATGCAGCCGAGTCCTGACTAGAGGAGTCATCATGTCGGTCTGGGCCAGATGGAAAAGACATGAAAAGTGAACGATTCCATCAAAAAAGAACGTTAGCGGTCAGTCACCATCTATAACTGTGCAGTAATCAGTAACATGTTCTGTAAGAGCGGTATTATTTACCACTGGACATATGGCGGTAATGTAATCAAGATTACCTGGTTAGGGGCCACTCAGAAGTTTCGCCCCCAGCGATAACAGCACCTGCACAGTAGCATCTATAAGTAAGAAATAGATGATACTGGACAGGCGCCGCTGGTGACATTTTGCTGGATGTAATTTTTTTTTCTAAGCCTCACAATAGGCACAATATTATAGGCATTATCAACAATAATATCAATGCTATTATATGCATTATGTAAAAATGGGGGTCAGGTCAGTGAGGGGTCAGTGACCGGTCATAAGCCAATACAGATGAATATGTAATCAGAGCACCACATAAAGCCCCGCCCACAGTCCCGCCCCAGAGCACGATAATCTCATTAACTGAAAACTACAAATACAGATTTAATGTTGTCGATCATAAAAGGGAAGTTTGGCCAGAAAGACTGGACCTGGTCTTGTAGGGACCATATGAGACATTCAGCAGCACAGAAGGGAGAGAAGATTCATCCGATAAGATCTCAGGGATCTAGGAAGCCAACAGCATCATCACCCTCCGCTTTCTCTTACAGGCCCATCAGAATATTTTCCTTCAAGTGATTTTCTATCTTGTCAGCACATTCTACGTGCGCTGTCATTTGGCTTTATAGTTTACAGATCTGGGCAGGTAACGGTCAGCGTCTCCTAATCCCAGGGGGTAGGTGGATCCTCCAGGGTGTAAGTTCTATAGAAAAGGGCTTTCAGTGACCAAAGTCATTTGAACAGTTTTGGGTGGAGGAGAATGTTGTGGTCTAGAGGAAAAATGGTGATCATGGTAATACGGCCGGACTACACCACCGATAAAGCAGCCACAGCCGGTGACTGAGAAGAATCTGTGACTTCTCTGCATTTAGTGGTTACTACTCAAATGGGCAGTCATATGTGGGAATCTCCTCTTTACACCGCTCATCACCCCTCACATATGTCTCTGTAGTATTAATATGGGTCAGATCTTCACACTGAAACAAATATTGTAAAAGTCACCGACAGATGGAGAAGTCCCATCTATGATCAGCTCTAATCCTGCCATCTCCACCATTCATTACACAAGTATAAAACATATAATACTGGGGGATAAAACAAGACTGAGCACAAGACCTTCACAGCCGTCTACACATCATAGGGGAGATCTCCTGACACCTTCTCTCCATCTACCTGATGATCCTGAGGAGCATTGAGATCTTCTTGGTTACAGTCCTGTGGAGGAAGAGGACATCTCTCTGGTGTTGTCCTATTACTGGATAGATCTGGAGGAAACACATACAGGGAGTGAATTCATTCTTTACATACAGATAATTATAGGCCGTGTGTATTTAGTCCTGTCTATTACCTGGTGATGTGAGGGGCTGGGGAACCTCCATTATGACATTCTTGTACAGATCTTTGTGTCCTTCTAAATACTCCCACTCCTCCATGGAGAAATAGACAACGACATCCTGACACCTTATAGGAACCTGACACATACAATGATACCGTCATCCCCCGATCCCTTCATAGCGTTACTGTATAATGTCCCAGCGTTCCCAGCACTGTCACCTCTCCAGTCAGCAGCTCAATCATCTTGTAGATGAGTTCTAGGATCTTCTGGTCATTCATGTCCTCATGGATCAGGGGTGAGGTGGAGGCCCCGTGATTGGGCTCAGGGGTCTTCCCCATCCCTCAGACACAGGGTCCTGACAGCGATCACTAGAGGTCTTCTTCACCACTGTGTAATCCTGGTAATGGAGAGACACATTAATAAATCTCACTACAGACATTTCCAGAGTCCTCACCTCTCCAGTTCTGTCCGTTATTCCCATAGATAAGAATGATGTAATGTGACGTCATCAGAATCTCTCACCTCTCCAGTGAGACGGAAGAGGATCTCTAGGGTGAGGTGTAATATCCTCTCCGCCATCTTGTCTCTGTCCATATCCATCTTTGATGGGTAAATCAGGAAAATTCTCTTCTATAGAAGATCTTCACTGAGAGGATCCGATATTGTAGAGACCTGAATGAGAAGATGAGGCGATGTAACATCATAAGAATCCTGTAATAATACAATTACTGGAGATAATAAGGGAAACATATGAGGAGATTTATTATTTACAGGATTTAGTTTTCTTCTTTACATCTACTAATAAAACCTATATATTTAGGCCACAGACAACAAGCAGTTTCTTCCTCGGAGTCGGCAGCTGAATACGTTCCTCATAGACTCATCTTCCATAACGCTAATTCTCCTCTCATTACCGACCCTGGAATCAGCATTAGTAATACTGCAGGAGATATTCATTACACGTGACATGAGGAATAACTACTTCATGATGAGGACGACATCTTCATCTTCTACTGATGGAGGTTTTGTAGGAACATTACACTGTGTGACCCCAGAAAGCGGCTCTGTACTATTAGAGTAACACACGTTCCCCCACAGACCCCTGAATATCACACTGTATAACGACCCCACAATCTGCGGCTCTTCGGGGTAAATCGCTCTCTCACCAGTGGATTAGAGCTGATACTATGAAGATAAAGGGACTAAACAGACTTTCTGTCACCTCCATAAAGGGACACTTCTCCGTGTTGGTCAGAACTGTGCGAGGATTATTAGAGGTGACAGTTCCCCCAATTAGAAGGGACACCTGTGGATATCGGGGTCTTCACCTGCTGCAGTCCTGGGGGGATTTACTGGGTAAAGTGGAGGTTGGAGAAACGTCCCCATCAATTCTCCTCAGACTGAAGGAACATCGCTCCTCTATTCAGCTCTATGGATCCAGGATGAAGAAGAGAATGAAGAGCAGGTGAGACCCCGCGGCCGGACTGTTCTACAGCTGCTCTGTGCACAGGACCTGTGATGAGGTCACAGGAAGGGGAGGAGTCAGGGTCACATGATCAGGGCCTCAGTGTGTGCACAGGACCTGTGATGAGGTCACAGGAAGGGGAGGAGTCAGGGTCACATGATCAGGGGCCTCAGTGTGTGCAGGACTCTTATTATAAAGATATAAACAATACATCATAATAAATAATAAACTGTACAGAAATAAAACATCGCTAAAATAAGTAACAGAAACAAAAGAAACCAGGATCAATAAACCAAAAAGTCCAGAGTCCTTAGTCCTTCTTTTAAAGCTATTGCAGCTTCCAGAGCACCCCCAGCAGGAACATTACCCTTAAACAAAATTAAAAACATGAAAGAAACATGCACACACAGTGACACACACTCACGCACCCAAAAGAAAGGAAAAAGCCCTCACCTGGCCACACATACAACACTCTACTATATACACTACTATATACACAACAAGACATGCACAAAAAAAATAAAAATTTTCTCCCTTTTTTTTTTCCTTTTTCTTTTTTTCCCCCCACCACACCACAGGTCCATGAGTTCATGCCCTTTTCACCGCAAGCTTGACGGGTTCATGGAAGTTTATGCCCTTAGAAATTCACAACCCTCGGGTCCATGGCAAGTTCCATGCCCTCCCCCCACACAAACACCCCCACCCAACCTAAACTATACCCCCAAACATATAACTATTTACACTTATACACAAAACACTACATTACAGTACTTTACTTTAACCACAACATTATAAACATTTACACTGTACACTGACCACATAACCTGCAAGGCCCAAGTTCAGCGCCTGCAAGCCCTATATCCACTATTTCCTGAATTTACAAAACAAAAATCTAAATGTGCCACACACCAACCCACCACCGGGAAACTGGAGTCCTAAGGGGCCCCATCCCTAACCACCAACACACGCACCCTGTCCCTCACCAACTAAATCTGACCCTAAAAGAAAAGAAACTGACCCTAACTATCCCTACCTGTCCCTACCTATCCCTACTCTACCTAGCTTATCAAAACTAACTATCTAGCTATCCCTAAACTGGCCCTCCCTGTCCCTATCTGTCCCTACTTTTCTCTCCCTCAACACCCACACCACCTTATCTTACCCTACCAACAATCACACACAGACCAGCTCTCCCTAGGGCACGTTAAAGGAGAAACCCCTCCAAAGCCAAGAGGCCCTCCTCGCACCCAGCCTCTCAAACTCCAAAGAGCGCACCTTCCCCAGGTCACCCAAGATGTTTCTAACCACCTCATCCTGGGGAGGACTTTCCGCTGTTTGGAAACTAAACACCGTGCACTCCAAGTGTGGAACCTAATGACTACACTAGCTAGGAATAAAGTGCTCCGTTCTCGGCCACACAGGAATCTGAATGCCCCATAAGCCCACTCCGGATAAGAAAGGGACGCCAGCCTAGGCCAGCCCATGGAAGCACCCACCCTGTTGTAGACCCCTGCATTAAAGTGACACTGAAGGAGGAAGTGCTCCATGCTTTCCAACATGTCGCCACACTCCTCACGGGGACAACCCCGATCATCGGAGCTCCTGCACTTCAGGTTGTCCCTTACATACAGCCTCCCATGGAAGCAGCGGCAGGCCAAGTCCCAAAACTTCAAGGGGATCCGCTTGGAATTTAATAACCCAAGCCCAACCTCCAGATCCCGGCCTGGGCAATACTTGAGCACCAGGGGCTTCTGGAAATGGGTCAACAGAACCCTGCTGTCAAGGAATTTCCTCATCATGGTCCTGATATCCCACATTCCCAGACCCCACCAGCGGATCACCTTCAGAACCGGGGTAGCATAATCCGGGAGATGTCCATGTGGTGTGCGCAGGTCCTTCACCTGCCCTCCTGTCTCCCATTCCTGTAAGAAAGGCCGAAACCAACCCCTAAAGGAGAATACCCACGGAGGAGCCCTCTCTGAATAGGGTTGGCAAAATTTATCTTTAAAAAAAGTGTTTACAAAACCCACCCCCGGGTTTACCATACCCAACCACCTGTCTCCTTGGCTTTTGGACCTCTCTCTTAATTAGGTTTTTAAACCTGTTCCCCCACAAAAGCTGGAAAAACAGGCTCAGACCCCTGTCCGAGGGTTCTGGCAAAAAGCAGACATCCCCGGTATATTAACAAGGGAAAACGAAAGCCTTTGGCCAAATTGACCCTTTCCCCCAGGGGTTAAAGACCAAACCCCCCATGGTCCCCCTTTTGGCGGCGATTTAAGTTGCCCTCCCAATTTGCTGGGGGTAGTCCTTGGGGCCCCAAAATTTGATACCAGGATTTTTCGGAGGGTTTGGGGCCCGGAAGGTGTCCCCGGGGATCAAAACAGAATCCCCCCCTCCCGCCGAGACTTTCGCCTTTTCCCCCCGGTGACATGGACCCGGACGCCTCCCGGGAGCGCTCGACCTCAGACATGACCCCAAACCGCCCCCCCTTTGAGGGGCACAAAAAGGGAGATTTATCACTATTGTACGAGGGGTAACAGATATTTCAATGATAGCAAACCCATATCTAAGTGACATCATTTTAAAAATTTTATTTTAAAAGAAAAATCAACATTTTAAAAACATAGTATCTGCGCAAATTTTTTCTTACCCCCAATAATATCCCCCATGTATTTGTGGGTCATTTCGTGTACGTTCACGCGTCCCCCTGGTTTAGGGGTGGAACCGGGGTCCCAGCTGACCCTTGAACTGGGGGGCCTGATAGTCCCCCTATGGAGGTTTTTGTTTTTTTGGTACAGAGGTCCAGGCCGCCCGTTTAAACCCGTTCCTGTAGATCCCGACCCCTTTAAAATAGTCCGAGAAGGACCCTGTTTTCCCCCCAGGGGTGGGCAGGTCACAGCTTTCACACAGTCTAAAAAAAAACGAGACAGCAAGGGGGAAAGAAAACACCCGCCCTTTATACAAAACTTCCCACAGGGAACCCAAAAGGGTTAAGGGGTAAAACAATAAGCGAGGGGAAGGAAAAAACCAAAAGGCATCTTAGCTTAAGTTTCTCAGAAACATCCGCTCTGGGTCGAATGAATGCTTTCACCGGCAACTTTTCCCCGCGACCCGCAGGTATATGAAAAAGCTAATTAACAAAAAATCAATCGCGTTTGGGGAGGCTGGTCAGCCCACACCAAAAGAAAGAATTAAAATCCCTCGTGGAAAAAAACCCCCGAAAAATAAA
>JARQOD010005374.1:0-48376 GCA_033576555.1 Oophaga sylvatica
GGAGTAAAAAGGAGACTGCTTAGTGGAGGCGCTCTGAGAGTTGTTATAAGAGAACTCAGCCAGTGGAAGTAGATCCACCCAATCATCCTGTAGGTGGCAGATAAAACAGCGGAGATACTGCTCCAGGGTCTGATTGGTTCGTTCTGTCTGTCCATTAGTCTGGGGATGAAAAGCAGCAGAAAGGTTTACTTTAATGTCCAATGCTGCACAGAAATTTTGCCAAAACCTTGAAGTGAATTGCACCCCTCGATCCGAAATGACCTCATCCGGTACTCCATGTAAGCGAAACACATTCTTAATCATCAAGTCTGATGTCTGTTTTGCAGTGGGTAAGCCGACACAAGGGATAAAATGAGCTGCCTTTGTTAGACGATCAACCACCACTAGAATGGTGTTCTTCCCTTGAGAGGTTGGTAACTCCACAATGAAGTCCATAGAAATGGATCCCCACGGGCGGGACGGGGTGGGAAGAGGTTGCAACAGACCAGTTGGTGAGGAGCGAGGTGTTTTGCATCTTGCACAGACTTCACATGAAGTGACATAGTTTAAGACATCTTTCCTGTAAGTGGGCCACCAAAAGAAACGAGAAAGAAAGTCTTGTGTCTTTAGAATTCCCCTATGCCCGGCTATCTTGGAATCGTGGATGAGTTGCAATACTCTCAATCTGACTGTTTCAGGTATATACAGACGTTGTCCCTGAATCCACACACCATTCTTAAAGACAAGACTTACGTCCCTTGGGGGTTGAGCCAACAAAGAATCCGCATGGTATGCTTCCTTGATGTCCTTAAGTAGGTCTTGATTATGAATCACTCCCAGGAATCTAGAGTCAGGAAGAATAGTCTTAGGAGGAGTAAGTGGATGTGTCTCTGCTGAATGAATCCTAGAGAGTGCATCAGCCTTTCCATTGCGCGATCCTGGTCTATAAGAAATGACAAAATTAAATTGGTTTAGGAAAAGATTCCAGCGAGCCTGGCGAGGAGTCAGGCACTTAGCCGACCTGATAAATTCAAGGTTACGATGGTCTGTCAGGACGACTATTTGCTGTGCAGCTCCCTGAAGAAGGTGTCTCCATTCCTTGAAGGCGGCAATAATGGCCAACAATTCTCTATTGCCCACATCGTAGTTCCTCTCAGCCGAAGACAACTGCTGGGAAAAGAAGGCACAGGGATGCAAGACATTCTTCTCACCTGTTCTCTGAGAGAGTATAGGTCCAACGGCACAGTCTGAAGCATCCACCTCTACTATGAAGGCAAGCTCGGGTTGGGATGTACTAAGATAGGTGCGGTGGTAAATTTATCCTTTAAACAGGAAAATGCTTCCTGAGCTTGCGGGGTCCAGGAGAACCTAGACTGTTTCCGGGTAAGTTGGGTGATAGGTGACACTACCTCAGAAAAATTCTTAATGAAACGTCTATAGAAGTTGGCAAACCCGATGAAACGCTGCACCTCCTTCACATTTCTAGGAATTGGCCAATCCTTGATGGCTTGGGTCTTGCTTCCATCCATACTAATCCCTTGCGTAGATAGTACATACCCCAGAAATTGAATTTCGGTCCTATGGAATTCACATTTTTCAAGCTTGATGTAGAGATGGTTTTGTCTTAGGCGTTCTAAGACCATTCTCACATGTCCATGATGTTCCTCTGTGGAGTTAGAAAAAATTAGAATATCATCCAGATAAATCACCACAAATGTATCTAGGAGATCCCTGAAGATATCATTCACGAAGTGTTGGAAAGTGGCTGGGGCGGTACTCAGACCAAAAGGCATAACTAGATATTCAAAGTGTCCATAGCGTGACCTGAAAGCAGTCTTCCATTCATCCCCAGGTCTAATACGGACCAAGTTATAGGCCCCACGGAGATCCAGTTTAGAGAAAATTTTGGCATGCCGCACTCTCTCCAACAACTCAGGGATTAAAGGCAGTGGATAACGGTTTCTAATAGTAACCTTATTGAGTTCCCTATAGTCTATGCAGGGTCTCAGAGATCCATCTTTCTTCTTCACAAAGAAGATGGGTGCACCTGCGGGAGATGAAGAGGGGGGTATGAAGCCCTTGGCTAAATTTTCGTCTATATAATCCTTCAAAGCTTTTAGCTCGGGCCCCGCTAGGGGGTAGATCTTACCAAAAGGTATCTCGGCTCCGGGCAATAATTCAATTGGACAATCATATGGACGGTGAGGAGGAAGCTGATCAGCATTCTTCTTGTCACATAAATCCACATAGTCCTGGTATACAGCTGGTAGTTCAGGGACTGACATGGTTCCTTTAGGAACAGAGCAAGCTGAAACTCCTTGACTCATCTGTTTCTCCGGAAAGTGTAATTCCTTGGTCTCCCAGTTAATCGTAGGATTCTGCGCCTGCAGCCATGGTAGCCCTAGAATGATGGGAAAGTGGGAGAAGAGATAAGCAAAAAAGACATTTTCTCCTGATGAGCTTTACCCATAAGGACCCTCAAAGGCTCTGTTTCTTGATCCACTGGTCCAGAAGTCAGTAGAGAGCCATCCACAGTCTCCATCTGTACTGGAGTAGCCTTCTTCACTGAACGTATCCCCTGTTTCAGAGCAAAGGAGATATCCATAAAATTTCCACTTGCTCCTGAGTCGATCATAGCAGAGCTAGACACCCAGACTGAGTCAACCCAGAGTTTGATGGAAAGGAAGCAATGAGAATTGTTTCTTTTACAACTCAGCTGGGACACCGCTGAGGAAACTTGAAAAATTGCAGCGTTTATACCGTCATCGTCCCCAGAACTAACAGAGTTTAAGTCAGAGAAATCAAGATCTCTTGCAGCAGATCTCTCTGGAGCCTGAGGCTCGGACATGACAGAGCTCCTCTCGCAATACTCACAGTGAATGACTGCTGCAGTAGTCCTACGAGAACAGCTGGGGCAGTTTATAATGAAGTGCCCTGACTTACCACAGTAGAAACATAGATTTTCCTTTATACGATGTTCTTTGCGTGCATCACTAACCCGTCTTTGTAAAGAGTCCACCTGCATGGGTTCAGGTTCTGGTTCCCTTGTGATCCTACTCAAAGGTTCCTTAGCTGAGGAGGGAGGTAGTAAAAGGTTAGTGCGATTATTTTCGAACCATCTCTCTTGTCTGCGTTCAGTCAGACGAGCATCAATACGGATACAATAGTTAATAAAGTCACCTAACGCAGTGGGAGGGTCGGCACGAGCAAGTTCATCCTTAATCAGTGGAGACAACCCTTTCCGAAAAATAGATTTTTTAGCGGAAGTGTCCCAAGTGGTATCAAGAGCCCATCTCCTGAAATCCAGGGCATATTCGGCTACTGAACGCTTACCTTGGCGCAAAGTTAACATGGCTGCTTCAGCTGTTGCACCTCGATTGGGGTCATCAAACACCTGCCCCATGGCTGAAATAAAAGCATCAAGGTGATTCAAACAATCATCCTCAGTCTCAATCAGAGGGTTTGCCCACATCAAAGCCTTATTGGTAAGCAACATGATTATAGTAAGCACTTTGGATCGTTCAGTGGGAAATTGTGAAGCATGTGCAGAGAAAAATAAATTGCATTGATTAATAAATCCCCTGAATTTCTCACGTTCACCGCCAAAACGAAAAGGAGGTAATTTGGGGATCCCAGAACTTGGGGTTATGGCAGGAGCCTGGGCTCGTTCCTCTAGAGCCTCAATCCTGGCTCGCAATTCCTGGGTAGTCTGTCCAAACACTTGCAAATTATGATTAGTGAGGTCCTGTAGGCTTGCAAAACGGGTTTTTAAAGTCTGTACATCTGAAAGGATTGTATCAGTCACTCCGCAAAGTTCCTTTATGCGGGCCTCCATCTTCCAGATCTTTTAAGGCAGAGGTGCTGGAAGGAGAAGAGGAAAGGAAAAAAAAAACAAAAAACAATAGTGTTTACCTGTGGTAACACTCCAGAGTAAAATTTTAAGGGAATGCGCTCACCTGGAATGGTTGTGAGAAGTCACAACCACTGTCATCACAGAAGGTATTAAACGGACATCTGATATCCACAGTCACAGCAGACACGGCTTTCCCAGACCCAGCAGACACTAAACATTGGCTCCTGAATCTTGTCATGTATAGTGTACAGTTCCTATAGCGTCTTGTGCTTGGTGCGAGGAAAACACAGGAGACATAGGTTGAAATGAAATGACTTGTATTACTTCATACAAGCATGCTGAAAAGTTCACACAGTTTGCAGGAACAGCGACAGGAGACACAGCAGGCCAGAGTAATTTCAAGCACTACAATAAATCTCCAAAGCAGGTTCAGGATCTCTTCTCTGTACCGTAATTCCTCTGCAAACATGGATTCACCAAACAGCAGGTTTCCAGAGTCCTAAAGTGTTCCAAGGTTCCTCAGTAGGGAATAGCTGGAGTACAAGTCCAAGGCTTCCAGGAGTCAGGTCACAGACTGACTGAGGCTTGATTCAGGAGCACTGATTGTTCAGCTGAGGCTGCTTAAGAAGCAAGAGGGAAGAATCAGGGCGGGAACATGAAAACTGGAAACTCCATATTAACTGAGGGCAAGAGCTGCAGAAAGACAGAAAGCAAAATGGCCGACGGAAAACTGAGTTTCAAGGAACATGTCAACAGAGACAAAGAACCTTACACCATCCCCTTTTGTGAGGTCAGCTGCCCACAGGTATAAGTCTTGCAGTTAAGCCCCCCTTGGTCAGTCCATGCTGTGATGACCTGACTAAGAGATCTGCCAATGAACTATGACGTGTGGCTCCTCCCCCGGCCTGTCTTGCCTATGCCTATGTAACTATCATGTGAGTCTTTTCACTTTTAATCCCGTTTATTTTCTGTAACCATATTGTACATAATTGCCTCAGCTTGTTACATCTTTTTTTTAACTATAAACACTGTCAAACCTTTTTGGAGTAAAGATATATAATTTACTTGTTTGTTTCTCCTGCTCTATAAACGAATCTGCACGTGCCTGAAGTACTACGCTACTGTTTTGGGGTTGCTACGGACCCTCTTGATAAATTGTTCATTAAGGAAATCGTAGCTGGTGGCAGCTAAAAGAAGGGTGTAAAGTGGTGACCTATGGGGTGGCGTTGGCAGTGACGGAGCGGGTTTTATAAGTGTATTGCCTGGCTGCAGCCCGGAGTAATTATAATTCCCTCACTGCAGCGTGCCCAATAGCCAGCACACATCCAAGTGACCCGTCTGGCGACTAATTATCCTAGGTGCAGTTCTCTGACTGACCTGAGGGTAAGGGGGGCACCAGAGAGCTGCAAGTTCCTAAGTGGACGTGGGATAATTATAAATCCCTGCAGTTTACTGGGTCGGACGGCAGCAGCCGTCGTGTGTGTGCGCGTTTTCGTCACATTTGCGGCACGGAGGATCACAAGCCGTGATACCCCGGGCTACCGTGTGGCGGACCGTGTGCACGTTTCATCACAGTCATCATCATCATCATCATCATCCACCTGGCTCTCAGGCTGCAGTCCCATCTGCCTTTGCTCTCTGGTATCAGCCATAGCTCTGAATCTGTCTTCATTCATAAGCTTTTCCTTAAACGGTCCAATTTTTTCTCTGATGAAGGCTTTCCTTACCTCCAGCTCACAGATTTCAACTTTCAGTCTTTTTACCTCTGCCTGGAGCTGATTCTTCCTGGTTTTGGAGGTACCTGCAGCTTTGGCGCTTGTGCAGCGCAGCTCCTCCCGGAGCCTCCTGATGGTCTTACTCGCGTCTTCTTACTCACGGAGGTGGCTCAGGACCCAGGAGCCATAGGTGGACACAGACTCCCGGGGTCTCTGCAGCCCCCAACCTTCTTCAGTGAGGTCGGCCTCACCTCCGTGAGCACTCAGCTTTCCTCCGGAAGGACCGCCATCTTGCACACTGCTAGCAGGCTTCTCCTCCATGTTGGAAGCCTTGCGGCTTCTCTGGGTTTCTGCAGACTTGGGAGGAGTAGGAGCCGCATTGCTGTGACTCCTAGTGAAGCGTCTCACCCCCAAGTCCTCTGATGTGCAGGCCGGTTGCTGGTTTCTACTGCTCCCTGCCGGCCTGGCCCGGGAAACAGAAGCCTGGGACTTGGCTCCTCCACTCATCCAAGGAAACCCACTCCTCCCTGGGTAGGAGAGAGAGCAGGTCCCTGGGTGGAGAGGTGGTGGATCTCAGAGCTCAGGATCACTGTCGACCGCACCCACAATCCCCAAAATGAGCAGCAGCTGAACAGAGCTGCACTCACTATTCTGCTGGTGCAGTCACTGTGTACATACATTACATTACTGATCCTGAGTTACCTCCTGTATTATACTCCAGAGCTGCACTCACTATTCTGCTGGTGCAGTCACTGTGTACATACATTACATTACTGATCCTGAGTTACATCCTGTATTATACTCTAGAGCTGCACTCACTATTCTGCTGGTGCAGTCACTGTGTACATACATTACATTACTGATCCTGAGTTACATCCTGTATTATACTCCAGAGCTGCACTCACTATTCTGCTGGTGCAGTCACTGTGTACATACATTACATTACTGATCCTGAGTTACCTCCTGTATTATACTCCAGAGCTGCACTCACTATTCTGCTGGTGCAGTCACTGTGTACATACATTACATTACTGATCCTGAGTTACATCCTGTATTATACTCCAGAGCTGCACTCACTATTCTGCTGGTGCAGTCACTGTGTACATACATTACATTACTGATCCTGAGTTACATCCTGTATTATACTCTAGAGCTGCACTCACTATTCTGCTGGTGCAGTCACTGTGTACATACATTACATTACTGATCCTGAGTTACATCCTGTATTATACCCCAGAGCTGCACTCACTATTCTGCTGGTGCAGTCACTGTGTACATACATTACATTACTGATCCTGAGTTACATCCTGTATTATACTCCAGAGCTGCACTCACTATTCTGCTGGTGCAGTCACTGTGTACATACATTACATTACTGATCCTGAGT
Organism: Oophaga sylvatica; assembly: GCA_033576555.1. Lineage (NCBI taxonomy): Eukaryota > Metazoa > Chordata > Amphibia > Anura > Dendrobatidae > Oophaga > Oophaga sylvatica. Next base: position 6,935 of record JARQOD010005374.1, read on the forward strand.
TACATCCTGTATTATACCCCAGAGCTGCACTCACTATTCTGCTGGTGCAGTCACTGTGTACATACATTACATTACTGATCCTGAGTTACATCCTGTATTATACTCTAGAGCTGCACTCACTATTCTGCTGGTGCAGTCACCGTGTACATACATTACATTACTGATCCTGAGTTACATCCTGTATTATACCCCAGAGCTGCACTCACTATTCTGCTGGTGCAGTCACTGTGTACATACATTACATTACTGATCCTGAGTTACATCCTGTATTATACCCCAGAGCTGCACTCACTATTCTGCTGGTGCAGTCACTGTGTACATACATTACATTACTGATCCTGAGTTACATCCTGTATTATACCCCAGAGCTGCACTCACTATTCTGCTGGTGCAGTCACTGTGTACATACATTACATTACTGATCCTGAGTTACATCCTGTATTATACCCCAGAGCTGCACTCACTATTCTGCTGGTGCAGTCACTGTGTACATACATTACATTACTGATCCTGAGTTACATCCTGTATTATACTCCAGAGCTGCACTCACTATTCTGCTGGTGCAGTCACTGTGTACATACATTACATTACTGATCCTGAGTTACATCCTGTATTATACCCCAGAGCTGCACTCACTATTCTGCTGGTGCAGTCACTGTGTACATACATTACATTACTGATCCTGAGTTACATCCTGTATTATACTCCAGAGCTGCACTCACTATTCTGCTGGTGCAGTCACTGTGTACATTACATTACTGATCCTAAGTTACATCCTGTATTATACTCTAGAGCTGCACTCACTATTCTGCTGGTGCAGTCACTGTGTACATACATTACATTACTGATCCTGAGTTACATCCTGTATTATACCCCAGAGCTGCACTCACTATTCTGCTGGTGCAGTCACTGTGTACATACATTACATTACTGATCCTGAGTTACATCCTGTATTATACTCCAGAGCTGCACTCACTATTCTGCTGGTGCAGTCACTGTGTACATTACATTACTGATCCTGAGTTACATCCTGTATTATACTCCAGAGCTGCACTCACTATTCTGCTGGTGCAGTCACTGTGTACATTACATTACTGATCCTAAGTTACATCCTGTATTATACTCTAGAGCTGCACTCACTATTCTGCTGGTGCAGTCACTGTGTACATACATTACATTACTGATCCTGAGTTACATCCTGTATTATACCCAGAGCTGCACTCACTATTCTGCTGGTGCAGTCACTGTGTACATACATTACATTACTGATCCTGAGTTACATCCTGTATTATACTCCAGAGCTGCACTCACTATTCTGCTGGTGCAGTCACTGTGTACATTACATTACTGATCCTGAGTTACATCCTGTATTATACTCCAGAGCTGCACTCACTATTCTGCTGGTGCAGTCACTGTGTACATACATTACATTACTGATCCTGAGTTACATCCTGTATTATACTCTAGAGCTGCACTCACTATTCTGCTGGTGCAGTCACTGTGTACATACATTACATTACTGATCCTGAGTTATATCCTGTATTATACTCTAGAGCTGCACTCACTATTCTGCTGGTGCAGTCACTGTGTACATACATTACATTACTGATCCTGAGTTACATCCTGTATTAGGCCTCTTTCACACATCCGGTGTGCTCCTGACGGCGCCCCCGGCATTTTGCCGCAGCGCCGCATCACAAAACCGGATGCGCCGCATGCGCCGCCTGCGTTTTTTTGCCGGATGGTTTTTGATGCCCGGAAACAACAGAAACCATCCGGCAAAAACAAAAAACGTTACATGCTGCGTTTTGTCCGGCCGCCGGAATGTACAATTCCGCCGCATCCGGACAAAACCGCATACAACGCACTGACATGCGGCGCCATCCGGCGCTAATGCAAGTCAATGCCAAAAAAAACGCAAGCGGCGCATTAGGTTTTGTGATGCGGCGCTGGGGCAAAATGCCGGGGGTGCCGTCAGGCGCACACCGGATGTGTGAAAGAGGCCTTATACTCCAGAGCTGCACTCACTATTCTGCTGGTGCAGTCACTGTGTACATACATTACATTACTGATCCTGAGTTACCTCCTGTATTATACCCCAGAGCTGCACTCACTATTCTACTGGTGCAGTCACTGTGTACATACATTACATTAATGATCCTGAGTTACATCCTGTATTATACTCCAGAGCTGCACTCACTATTCTGCTGGTGCAGTCACTGTGTACATACATTACATTACTGATCCTGAGTTACATCCTGTATTATACTCCAGAGCTGCACTCACTATTCTACTGGTGCAGTCACTGTGTACATACATTACATTACTGATCCTGAGTTACATCCTGTATTATACCCCAGAGCTGCACTCACTATTCTACTGGTGCAGTCACTGTGTACATACATTACATTAATGATCCTGAGTTACATCCTGTATTATACTCCAGAGCTGCACTCACTATTCTGCTGGTGCAGTCACTGTGTACATACATTACATTACTGATCCTGAGTTATATCCTGTATTATACTCCAGAGCTGCACTCACTATTCTGCTGGTGCAGTCACTGTGTACATAATTACATTACTGATCCTGAGTTACATCCTGTATTATACTCCAGAGCTGCACTCACTATTCTGCTGGTGCAGTCACTGTGTACATAATTACATTACTGATCCTGAGTTACATCCTGTATTATACTCCAGAGCTGCACTCACTATTCTGCTGGTGCAGTCATTGTGTACATACATTACATTACTGATCCTGAGTTACATCCTGTATTATACTCCAGAGCTGCACTCACTATTCTGCTGGTGCAGTCACTGTGTACATACATTACATTACTGATCCTGAGTTACATCCTGTATTAGGCCTCTTTCACACATCCGGTGTGCGCCTAACGGCGCCCCCGGCATTTTGCCGCAGCGCCGCATCACAAAACCGATGCGCCGCATGCGCCGCCTGCGTTTTTTTGCCGGATGGTTTTGATGCCCGGAGACAACAGAAACCATCCGGCAAAAACAAAAAACGTTACATGCTGCGTTTTGTCCGGCCGCCGGAATGTACAATTCCTCCGCATCCGGACAAAACCGCATACAACGCACTGACATGCGGCGCCATCCGGCGCTAATGCAAGTCAATGCCAAAAAACCCGCAAGCGGCGCATCAGGTTTTGTGATGCGGCGCTGCGGAAAAACGCCGGGGGTGCCGTCAGGCGCACACCGGATGTGTGAAAGAGGCCTTATACTCCAGAGCTGCACTCACTATTCTGCTGGTGCAGTCACTGTGTACATACATTACATTACTGATCCTGAGTTACATCCTGTATTATACTCCAGAGCTGCACTCACTATTCTACTGGTGCAGTCACTGTGTACATACATTACATTAATGATCCTGAGTTACATCCTGTTTTATACTCCAGAGCTGCACTCACTATTCTGCTGGTGCAGTCACTGTGTACATACATTACATTACTGATCCTGAGTTACATCCTGTATTATACTCCAGAGCTGCACTCACTATTCTGCTGCTGCAGTCACTGTGTACATACATTACATTACTGATCCTGAGTTACATCCTGTATTATACTCCAGAGCTGCACTCACTATTCTGCTGCTGCAGTCACTGTGTACATACATTACATTACTGATCCTAAGTTACATCCTGTATTATACTCCTGAGCTGCACTCACTATTCTGCTGGTGCAGTCACTGTGTACATACATTACATTACTGATCCTGAGTTACATCCTGTATTATACTCCAGAGCTGCACTCACTATTCTGCTGGTGCAGTCACTGTGTACATACATTACATTACTGATCCTGAGTTACATCCTGTATTATCCTCCAGAGCTGCACTCACTATTCTGCTGGTGCAGTCACTGTGTACATACATTACATTACTGATCCTGAGTTACATCCTGTATCTCTTTTATTATAAAAATACAAAACTAAACTTACAGGCAAACCATAGACAAAACTTACAGACAAACTCAATAACAAAAACATTATCCATAAATCCCAAAAGTCCAATGTCCAACAGATATATAGAAACAAATCGTTCCTCCATTTCATTAACACCCCCGGCAAGGGAAGCTATATCCTTTTTTTTTTTTTCCCTCATACACTCATACCCATGCATTCACCTCTAGAAAAAAAAACAAAATTCAGCCAACTGCCCTAAAGAAAGTAAATAGGCCACCTGGCCAAAATTAATGATACAATCTTCATATACATATATATACACACATACTATACCTCGTATATACATTTTTTTTTTTTTTTTTTTAATTTTAAATTTTTTTATTTTTTTTTATTATTTTTTTTGTATTATTTTTCCTAAACTAAACCACCACCATTCCCCCAAAGGTCCCACGAAAGTTTGTAGCCTATCACACCAGGTCCCACGAAAGTTTGTGGCCTTTCTTACACAGCAAATCTTCTTGGCATCCCGCCGGACGTCCATTCTCCAAAACCCACCCCCCCTTCCCCCAAGAAACTCCCCACCCCACCTAAACTAAATCCCCCTACAAGAATTATAGTACACATACAACATATATATACAGTATATATACACAACCTTATAATAACATATATCAATAATAACATATATCAATAATAACACCTACACACCTTAACCATGACCAAAGAACAGGCCCAAGTTCAATGCTTGCAAGCCCTATACCCGGTTACCAATTCCAAAACAAAAATCTATACGTGAGGGTTACAGCCCACCACCAGGAACTGGAGACCATAGAGGCTCTCACCCTAATCTACCGCACATCACCCTGACCCTCCCTAACAACACAAAAGAGAAAATCCTGTCCCTATAGCCCTACCAACCTCTCCCTACCTGCCCCTACCTGTCCCTCACTGACCCTCACTACCAACCTAATACTAACTACCTGTCCCTAAAGACTGTCCCTATCTGTCCCTCCCTGTCCCTACACATCTATCTGACCCTACAAAATAAAGATAAAAGGATAAAAAATACTAACAGCCCTATCACAGGCACACAGAACCTAACTCACCCTAGGGCACATTAAAGGAGAAACCCCTCCATAGGAGAGAGGCCCTCCCTGCACCCAGCCTCTCAAACTCCAGGGAGCGCACTTTTGCCAGGTCACCCAGGATGTTCCTAATCACCTCTTCCCTGGGGAGGACTTTCCGCTGAGTAGACACTAGACACCGTGCATTCCACGTGCAGAATCTAGTTACTAAACTAACTAAGAAAACAGTGCCCCGATCTCGGCCACCAAGGGACCTGAATGCCCCATAGGCCCACTCCGCATAGGAGAGGCTTGCCAGCCTGGGCCAGCCAATGGAAGCACCCACCCTGCTGTAGACCTCTGTATTAAAGGGACACTGAAGCAGGAAGTGCTCCATGCTTTCAAGCATGCCACCACACTCCTCGCGGGGACAATCCCGGTCATCAGAGCTCCTGCACTTCAGGTTGTCCCTCACATACAGCTTCCCATGGAAGCAGCGCCAAGCCAAGTCCCAAAACTTCAAGGGGATCCGCTTAGAGTTCAATAACCCGAGCCCCACCTCCAGATCCCGGCTTGGGCAATCCCTGAGCGCCAGGGGCTTCTGAAAGTGGGTCAACAGGACCCTATTTTCAAGAAACCTTCTCGACATGATCCTGATCTCCCACACTCCCAGACCCCACCGACGGATCACCTTCAGAACCGGGGTAACGTAAGCCGGAAGATGCCCATGAGGTGTACGAAGGTCCTTCACCTGCCCACCTGTCTCCCATTCCTGGAAGAAAGGCCGAAACCACCCCCTACAGGAGAATACCCACGGAGGAGCCCTCTCTGACCAGAGGTTGGCGATGTTTGCCTTAAGAAAGGTGTTTACTAGAAACACCACTGGGTTGACCATACCCAACCCTCCTAGTCTCCTCGTGCGGTACGTGACCTCTCTCTTGATTAGGTTCAGCCTATTTCCCCATAATAATTGGAAAAACAGGCTGTAGACCCGTGTCCAAAGAGGCTCTGGCAAGATGCAGACGCTGCCCAGATATATTAGCAAAGGAAGCAAATAGCCCTTGGCAAGACTAACCCTTTCCCTTAGGGTCAAGGACCAACCCTTCCACTGATCCACCTTCTGGGCGGCAATCTTAAGTCTGCCCTCCCAGTTTTGCTGGGATAGTCCCCCGGGCCGAAACTGATGCCTAATATTTTTGCTGTGGCCTGAGGCCCTGGAAGGGTGTCCGGGAGATCAAAACTTGGATCTCCCCCTCCCAGCCAGAGACTCTCACACTTGTCCCGGTTGATCATGGACCCGGATGCCACCGAGTAGCGTTCAACCTCAGACATCACCCAATCCGCCTCCTCTCTCGAGGATACAAAAAGGGAAACGTCGTCAGCGTACGCCACTACCCTCAAGGCGGCCTCCGGCACTGCCCGGTCCATCCCGACTCCCACCAACGGTCCGCGCTCCACCCTCCTTAAAAGGGGGTCGATCGCGAACACGTATAACAGTGGGCTCAGAGGACAGCCCTGGCGGACACCAGACCTCACCTCAAAAGGGTGTCCGACCCAACCGTTCACTAGCGGAAAAGTCTCTGCCCCATTGTATAAAACTCTCAACCAATCAACAAACCTCCCAGGCAGACCGTACCTCAGAAGAACGGACCAGAGGTACTCATGGTTAACCCGGTCAAAGGCCTTTGCCTGGTCTAAGGACAGCAAGTACCCCTTCCAGTGACCTGCCCTGCCCTGCTCCACTGCCTCTCGGACACCGAGCACAGCACTAAATGTACTGCGGCCTGGAACAGAGCAGTGCTGGGCCCCCGAAAGGAGCCGGGGTGCAAACTTCACCAACCGATTAAAAAGCACCTTTGCCAGAACCTTTCGGTCCGTATTGAGAAGCGCTATGGGACGCCAATTCTCAATACGGGACGAGTCTTTACCCTTTGACAGGATAATCAGGGCTGACTTCCTCATTGAACTGGGCAGAGTGTCCGAGGAGAGGCACTCATTAAACACCTCAGTCAAGAGGGGGACCAAAGAGTCCCGAAAAGTCTTGTAGAACTCGGATGTTAAGCCATCCGGACCGGGCGACTTTTTGGGCCGTAGCCCATCAATCGCCCATCTCACTTCCTCTTCCCTGATTGCTTCTGCCAAAACATGAAGAGAGGGTCATCCCCCGGCTCAGGGATGGTTTCAGCCAGGAAAGCCGACATCTCATCCCGATCAGGATCCCTCCTCCCCAAGAGATGCGAGTAGAAGGATCTGACCACCTCCAGGATCCCTGATTTGGATCTGTTCAGGGACCCCGTACTGTCGATCAGTCCTGTCACCATCTTACAATTCACTGACAACCTGCAGTTTCTGTAAGGGTCGGGCGAGCGGTACCTCCCGAAATCCCTCTCAAAAACCAAGGATGTGTGCCTATCGTACTGGCACCCCTTGAGCAAGGTCTTCACCCTGGAGATTTCCTCTCGGTCCCCTCCAGTCGAGACGAGCTGCTCGAGTTTCCTCCCCAGCTGCCGATACAGGCGGTACCTGTTCAGGCCCCTGAGGCTCGAGAGCTGACGGAAGAACCTTGTGACCCTTCTTTTGAAGATCTCCCACCACTCAGACTTACTGCTACAAAGACCCAAGAGAGGTACCTGGCTCTGAAGAAATTCCTCAAAGGACTGTCTTACTTCCGCTTCTTCCAGAAGGGACGAATTCAGCTTCCATAGGCCTCTCCCCATCCGGGGAGTCTCTGTAACATTCAAAGTAAAGAAAATTAAACAGTGATCGGAGAACTCCACCTCAACAGCGGACACTGCAGAAGAGACGGCTTCCTCCTGACCTGGAGTGTGCCGGATGTGGACATCCACCAGGCGAGCTTCGCTTACTATGCTATTCAAGGCTACGCTATCATAAGTCAGCCGGTCTCCGGGGCCTCCCCTATCACGGAGTCTGGTTATAGCATTAAAATCCCCACCGAAGACCACCTGCCGGCTCGTAAAAAGATAGGGGTTGATCCTCAGGAAGAGACATTTACGGTCCCACTTAGATTGCGGGCCATAGATATTGATGAGCCGAAGCTCCTGTCCCCTCATGAAGACGTCAAGGACCAAACATCTCCCCATTTCTACCTCGATCACCCGTCTGCATTCCACCTCCGCGGTCTTAAAAAGGACCGCTACCCCGCTATACGGCTCGGCCGCAATAGACCAGTATGAGGGCCCACTCCTCCATTCCCTCTTTGCTTTGTGGATGGACCCCAGGTCCGTTAGTCTGGTCTCCTGCAAAAATAAAACATCAGCCTCAACCCGGGTGAAAAAATCAAAGGCCGTAAATCTAGCCGTATCCGACTTTATGCTGGCGACATTAATCGACGCCAGAGTCAACGGGGTAGGTTCCGCCATCATGGGTGATTGAGTTAGACGGCCTGTTTTTTAACCGTACCCCCAGATTTCCTCTCCCCCTCTGAGGAGGAACCCGACTGTCATGTGTGCATCGCCACGAAGATCGTCGCGGTTGCACATTCTGACTTCTCACAGCTGAGTTGCTGTTTCTTTGTGTTTGGCAGTTAGGGAGTTAATTCTGTCTGTGCTCAGTTCTGGGACTGGGTGCAGTTTCTTCCGGCTGCAATTAATTATTTGTTGATTGGTTTCCTTTAAATCTCTGGTTGTCTGTGTTGGGAGTTGCCAGTGAAATTCTTCATGCAGACCACAGATAGGATTGTATCTGTATAGACTTAAGTTAAAGAGCTCCTTAGTTGTTTTAAGCTCACCTTGCTTAGAGTTTAATATCCCAGATCATTTATGTTCCTTCTGTGTTTGAGTGTGTATGCAAGTCTGTGTTTTCTCCAGTCTGTCTTATATGTCTAATCTGTGTATTTAGCAGAGATCAGCCCATATCCCTTTGGTGGTAATCAGAATCCTTCTTAGGACTGATTACAGGGTTCAGGGACTGATAGGAGACAGGGTTAGGCTGGAGACTTGGACCTCTGAACCATTATCAGTACCTCCAAGGTGAGGGATTAGTTAGGACCCCAGTTTAGGGTCAGGTTAGACCCCCGGTCCTCCTCTTTCCTGTGACAGTGTATCAAGTCCTCAAGATTAACCCTGAGTTCAACGGATATCGTGTCAGGTAAATCTATTCTATATTTACATGCTGATGTTGCTAATCTATATGTTGTATAGAGTGTTGTTCTTTTAAGAATAGTTTACTGACATCGTACACATATCATAAGACCGCGTGACATTTTCACTGGCCAATAAAATTATTCCCAGTTGCCATGGATCCAGTAGCCCAGCTGGCTCTGCAGTTGCAGGGATTATCCATGGAGCTGACGGACATTAAGTCCAAAGTTTTGTCTCCCTCGGAGAAAACCAGATTTGAACCTAAAGTAGCTCTCCCGGACAGGTTCACTGGTGGGCGAGACAAATTTTTTACCTTCAGGGAAGCATGTAAATTGTATTTTCGGCTTCGGCCTCGATCATCAGGGAGTGAAGAGCAGAGAGTGGGAATTGTTATCTCGCTCCTACAAGGGGACCCTCAATCCTGGGCCTTCTCCCTTCCTCCGGGATCCCCGGCTCTACAGTCAGTAGATCGATTTTTTACTGCCCTGGGTTTGGTATATGATGACCCAGATCGGGTCTCTCTTGCTGAGACAAAATTACGTAAGATACAGCAGGGAGATCGTCCGGCGGAGGAATTTGCTTCTGAGTTCCGTAGATGGGCCACAGATACTCAGTGGAATGACCCAGCTCTTAGGAGCCAGTTTTGTCATGGGCTTTCTGACAAATTAAAGGACGTTTTGGCTCAGTATGATTCTCCTCCATCACTGGAGGCTGCTATGGCCCTAGCTATCCGTACTGATAGACGGCTCCGGGAGAGGTGCGAGGTAACTCCGCCCCCTGTTGTTACTCCACCTACTACTAAAGTCCCTTATGTTGAGGTTCCCCTTGTCTGTTCGGAGGAGCCTATGCAGTTGGGAGGGACATCATTTCGTAGGAGGGGATTGGTGGTACGCCGCAGGACTAGAAGGTGTTTCTTCTGCGGGAAAGAGGGACATTTTGTTGGGGGATGTCCATCCCGTGCCTTGTTGAGCAAAAAGTCGCCGGAAAACTGTTAATCCCAGGTTGTGTGGTGGACGACAACCTGGGAGTATGTATTTCGTCCGCTAGTTCTTCTCAGTTCCTTGTACCAGTGGAGGTGGTGGTTGGTACGAGAGTGGAGAGATTTTCTGTTCTTCTTGATAGTGGGTCCGGGGCTAATCTGGTTGACGCTCAGTTTGCTCAGGCTCAAGGTATGCATCTGAGTGTATTGGTCAAACCGATCCCTATATTCTCCATTGACACCAGGCCTCTCGGCCAAGGTAGCTTTGTTCATGAGGTTCATAACATTGACCTTCGGGTAGGGGCAATACATAGGGAACTATTATCTTGTTATGTTTTGGAGGGTCTACCTACTCCTATTGTGTTGGGACTTCCTTGGTTGGTTAAACATAACCCTGTGATTAATTGGCAGTCCAGAGATATAAGCCAATGGGGGGAGTTTTGCAAAAGTAACTGCATGAACACAGTCATCAGTGCGGTCGTGCCTAGTACTTTGCCTCCTTTTTTGGAGGACTTTGGGGATGTGTTCTCTGAGGAGGGGTGTCAGGAGTTGCCTCCTCATCGCGTGTATGACTGCTCTATTAATTTACTTCCTGATGCTAAGTTACCTAAAGCTAGGTTATATAACCTTTCTGGTCCTGAGAGGCAGGCTATGAAAGATTATATTTCGGAAAGTCTGGCCAAAGGGCATATTAGACCTTCATCTTCCCCAGTGGCCGCGGGGTTCTTCTTTGTGAAGAAAAAAGATGGAGGCCTACGCCCTTGCTTGGATTTCCGCGAACTTAATCGGATTACTGTTCGAGATCCGTATCCACTCCCTCTGATTCCTGATCTCTTCAATCAAATTGTTGGCGCCAAATGGTTCTCTAAATTGGATCTCAGGGGGGCGTATAATCTGATTAGGATAAAAGAGGGGGATGAGTGGAAAACGGCGTTTAACACGCCGGAGGGACATTATGAGAACCTTGTCATGCCTTTTGGTCTGACTACTGCACCAGCAGTATTCCAACATTTTGTTAATGACATTTTTCGTCATCTGGTGGGGCTGTTTGTGGTCGTATATTTGGATGACATTTTAATTTACTCACCAGATCTTGTGTCTCACCAGGAGCATGTGAGACAGGTGTTGCAGATCTTGCGAGACAATAAACTATACGCCAAACTGGAAAAGTGTGTATTCGCCGTACAGGAACTTCAGTTTTTGGGTTTCTTGGTGTCAGCCTCCGGTTTCCGTATGGACCCTGAAAAGGTGAGAGCAGTGCTTGAATGGGATCAGCCAGAGGATCTTAAGGCTCTGCAGCGTTTTCTGGGGTTTGCTAACTACTACCGGAAATTTATTTGTAATTTCTCATCTGTTGTCAAACCTCTCACTGACATGACAAGAAAAGGGACGGATTTTTCTAAATGGTCGGACAAAGCTTGCCAAGCTTTTTCCTCTTTGAAAAAATGTTTTGCTTCGGCACCCGTTCTCATCCAACCAGATGCATCACAGCCGTTCGTTGTGGAGGTGGACGCGTCTGACGTAGGGGTGGGTGCAATATTGTCCCAGGGTCCGTCCCCTGGTAAATGGCATCCGTGCGCTTTCTTTTCTAAAAAATTGTCGTCCGCCGAAAGGAATTATGATATCGGCAATAGGGAACTTTTGGCCATTAAGTTGGCTTTTGAAGAATGGCGTCACTTTTTGGAGGGGCAGTCCACCCGGTCACCGTCATTACTGATCACAAGAACCTGCTGTATTTGGAATCTGCTAAGCGTCTGAATTCCAGACAAGCTCGATGGTCGTTGTTTTTTACCAGGTTTAATTTTGTTGTCACTTATCGCCCTGGATCTAAGAATGTTAAGGCGGATGCCTTGTCTCGCAGTTTCCCAGGGGCCGGGAAAATGGATGACCCGATTCCTATCCTTCAGGAGGGGGTGGTAGTGTCGGCTGTATGTTCTGAGCTTGAGGAGGAGGTGTTAGAGGCTCAGGGGGACGCCCCTGCAGGACCTCCAGGGAGACTGTTTGTCCCAAATCAGTTGAGACAAAAGGTTATTGAGGCACATCATAATTCTGCTTTAGCAGGATATCCAGGGAGTAAGGCTACTTTAGATCTCCTTTCTCGCCGGTTTTGGTGGCCTAACGTTAATAAAGATGTTTTAACTTTTGTCGCGTCCTGTGGGGTTTGTGCTCGCTCTAAGACCCCTCATACCCGTCCGTCTGGGACCCTCTTACCCTTGAAACTTCCGGAGCGTCCATGGACTCATTTGTCTATGGACTTCATCACGGACCTTCCTCAGTCGTCAGGGAAGACTGTCATACTGGTGGTTGTTGACAGGTTCAGTAAGATGGCACATTTCATTGCTCTTCCTGCCCTCCCTAATGCTAAAACTCTGGCGCAGGTGTTCATTGGGAGATTGTGAGACTTCATGGGTTGCCTTCTGATGTGGTGTCAGATAGGGGGTCTCAGTTTGTGTCCAAGTTTTGGAGGGCATTTTGTTTACGTCGGGGGATGCAATTGTCATTTTCCTCGGCTTTTCATCCGCAGACCAATGGTCAGACAGAGCGTCTGAATCAAAGCCTAGAGACTTATCTTCGGTGTTTTGTCTCAGAGAACCAGGAGGACTGGTCTTCTTTCTTGCCTCTGGCAGAGTTCGCTCTTAACAACAGGCGGAGCGAGTCCACTGGTAAGTCCCCGTTTTTTGGGGCATATGGTTTTCATCCCCAGTTTTGTACATTCAATGGGGGGGGCCCTTCTGGGGTTCCTGAGGAGGAGCGTTTCTCGTCGTCACTTGCTTCAGTGTGGAGAGGTGTATTGAATAATCTGAGTGCTATGGGGAACCGTTATAAACGTATGGCTGATAGGAGGAGAGTTTCTGGTCCAGATCTTAATGTGAACGATCTGGTATGGTTGTCTACCAGGAATATAAAACTTAAAGTTCCCTCCTGGAAGCTGGGCCCCAGATTCATCGGGCCGTACAGGATCAGTTCCATAATTAATCCTGTGGCATTTCGTCTGGACCTCCCTCCTACGTTTAAAATTCATAATGTGTTCCACAAGTCATTACTTAAGAGGTACGTGGCACCAGTCATACCATCACCTCTACCTCCTCCTCCAGTGGTGGTCAATGGTAACTTGGAGTTTCAAGTGTCAAAGATCATTGACTCACGTCTGAATCGCCGGTCCCTTCAGTACTTGGTGCATTGGAAGGGGTATGGTCCAGAGGAGAGGACGTGGGTTCCTGCGTCTGACATTAACGCAGATCGTTTGGTGCGGACCTTCCACAGAACTCACCCGGGCAAACCTGGCCCTGAGGGTCCTGTCACGCGGTCTTATGATATGTGTACGATGTCAGTAAACTATTCTTAAAAGAACAACACTTATACAACATATAGATTAGCAACATCAGCATGTAAATATGAATAGATTTACCTGACACGATATCCGTTGAACTCAGGGTTAATCTTGAGGACTTGATACACTGTCACAGGAAAGAGGAGACCGGGGGTCTAACCTGACCCTAAACTGGGGTCCTAACTAATCCCTCACCTTGGAGGTACATGATAATGGTTCAGAGGTCCAAGTCTCCAGCCTAAAGGGTATGCCACACTAAACAATATCGCTAACGGGATCGCTAAAAAACGTCACTATTTAGCGATCCCGTTAGCGATATTGTTCAGTGCGGCAGCTTCCAGCGACGAGCTTCCTGCTGTGATCTCGCTCGTCGCTGGAATCGTTCCGGACCCTATTTTCACTCGTGCGCTCCCGCTGGGTAAGTATCTAATCGCTGTGTGGCACCTTTTCTTAGCGATTTAGCGGTACTTTTGTACCGCTAAAGTCGTTAAGAAGATCGCTAGCGGCGATAGCGTCGTTAACTATATCGCTAAATGTGGCCGCATTTAGCGATATAGAAACAATCCCGCTAGCGATCTCATTAGTATGCAACGCTAACGAGATCGCTAGCGGATAGCTTAGTGTGGCAGTACCTTAACCCTGTCTCCTATCAGTCCCTGAACCCTGTAATCAGTCCTAAGAAGGATTCTGATTACCACCAAAGGGATATGGGCTGATCTCTGCTAAATACACAGATTAGACATATAAGACAGACTGGAGAAAACACAGACTTGCATACACACTCAAACACAGAAGGAACATAAATGATCTGGGATATTAAACTCTAAGCAAGGTGAGCTTAAAACAACTAAGGAGCTCTTTAACTTAAGTCTATACAGATACAATCCTATCTGTGGTCTGCATGAAGAATTTCACTGGCAACTCCCAACACAGACAACCAGAGATTTAAAGGAAACCAATCAACAAATAATTAATTGCAGCCGGAAGAAACTGCACCCAGTCCCAGAACTGAGCACAGACAGAATTAACTCCCTAACTGCCAAACACAAAGAAACAGCAACTCAGCTGTGAGAAGTCAGAATGTGCAACCGCGACGATCTTCGTGGCGATGCACACATGACAGTACCCCCCCTTCTACGAGGGGCCTCCGGACCCTCAGGGCCAGGTTTGCCCGGGTGAGTTCTGTGGAAGGTCCGCACCAAACGATCTGCGTTAATGTCAGACGCAGGAACCCACGTCCTCTCCTCTGGACCATACCCCTTCCAATGCACCAAGTACTGAAGGGACCGGCGATTCAGACGTGAGTCAATGATCTTTGACACTTGAAACTCCAAGTTACCATTGACCACCACTGGAGGAGGAGGTAGAGGTGATGGTATGACTGGTGCCACGTACCTCTTAAGTAATGACTTGTGGAACACATTATGAATTTTAAACGTAGGAGGGAGGTCCAGACGAAATGCCACAGGATTAATTATGGAACTGATCCTGTACGGCCCGATGAATCTGGGGCCCAGCTTCCAGGAGGGAACTTTAAGTTTTATATTCCTGGTAGACAACCATACCAGATCGTTCACATTAAGATCTGGACCAGAAACTCTCCTCCTATCAGCCATACGTTTATAACGGTTCCCCATAGCACTCAGATTATTCAATACACCTCTCCACACTGAAGCAAGTGACGACGAGAAACGCTCCTCCTCAGGAACCCCAGAAGGGCCCCCCCCATTGAATGTACAAAACTGGGGATGAAAACCATATGCCCCAAAAAACGGGGACTTACCAGTGGACTCGCTCCGCCTGTTGTTAAGAGCGAACTCTGCCAGAGGCAAGAAAGAAGACCAGTCCTCCTGGTTCTCTGAGACAAAACACCGAAGATAAGTCTCTAGGCTTTGATTCAGACGCTCTGTCTGACCATTGGTCTGCGGATGAAAAGCCGAGGAAAATGACAATTGCATCCCCCGACGTAAACAAAATGCCCTCCAAAACTTGGACACAAACTGAGACCCCCTATCTGACACCACATCAGAAGGCAACCCATGAAGTCTCACAATCTCCCCAATGAACACCTGCGCCAGAGTTTTAGCATTAGGGAGGGCAGGAAGAGCAATGAAATGTGCCATCTTACTGAACCTGTCAACAACCACCAGTATGACAGTCTTCCCTGACGACTGAGGAAGGTCCGTGATGAAGTCCATAGACAAATGAGTCCATGGACGCTCCGGAAGTTTCAAGGGTAAGAGGGTCCCAGACGGACGGGTATGAGGGGTCTTAGAGCGAGCACAAACCCCACAGGACGCGACAAAAGTTAAAACATCTTTATTAACGTTAGGCCACCAAAACCGGCGAGAAAGGAGATCTAAAGTAGCCTTACTCCCTGGATGTCCTGCTAAAGCAGAATTATGATGTGCCTCAATAACCTTTTGTCTCAACTGATTTGGGACAAACAGTCTCCCTGGAGGTCCTGCAGGGGCGTCCCCCTGAGCCTCTAACACCTCCTCCTCAAGCTCAGAACATACAGCCGACACTACCACCCCCTCCTGAAGGATAGGAATCGGGTCATCCATTTTCCCGGCCCCTGGGAAACTGCAAGACAAGGCATCCGCCTTAACATTCTTAGATCCAGGGCGATAAGTGACAACAAAATTAAACCTGGTAAAAAACAACGACCATCGAGCTTGTCTGGAATTCAGACGCTTAGCAGATTCCAAATACAGCAGGTTCTTGTGATCAGTAATGACGGTGACCGGGTGGACTGCCCCCTCCAAAAAGTGACGCCATTCTTCAAAAGCCAACTTAATGGCCAAAAGTTCCCTATTGCCGATATCATAATTCCTTTCGGCGGACGACAATTTTTTAGAAAAGAAAGCGCACGGATGCCATTTACCAGGGGACGGACCCTGGGACAATATTGCACCCATCCCTACGTCAGACGCGTCCACCTCAACAACGAATGGCTGTGATGCATCTGGTTGGATGAGAACGGGTGCCGAAGCAAAAATTTTTTCAAAGAGGAAAAAGCTTGGCAAGCTTTGTCCGACCATTTAGAAAAATCCGTCCCTTTTCTTGTCATGTCAGTGAGAGGTTTGACAACAGATGAGAAATTACAAATAAATTTCCGGTAGTAGTTAGCAAACCCCAGAAAACGCTGCAGAGCCTTAAGATCCTCTGGCTGATCCCATTCAAGCACTGCTCTCACCTTTTCAGGGTCCATACGGAAACCGGAGGCTGACACCAAGAAACCCAAAAACTGAAGTTCCTGTACGGCGAATACACACTTTTCCAGTTTGGCGTATAGTTTATTGTCTCGCAAGATCTGCAACACCTGTCTCACATGCTCCTGGTGAGACACAAGATCTGGTGAGTAAATTAAAATGTCATCCAAATATACGACCACAAACAGCCCCACCAGATGACGAAAAATGTCATTAACAAAATGTTGGAATACTGCTGGTGCAGTAGTCAGACCAAAAGGCATGACAAGGTTCTCATAATGTCCCTCCGGCGTGTTAAACGCCGTTTTCCACTCATCCCCCTCTTTTATCCTAATCAGATTATACGCCCCCCTGAGATCCAATTTAGAGAACCATTTGGCGCCAACAATTTGATTGAAGAGATCAGGAATCAGAGGGAGTGGATACGGATCTCGAACAGTAATCCGATTAAGTTCGCGGAAATCCAAGCAAGGGCGTAGGCCTCCATCTTTTTTCTTCACAAAGAAGAACCCCGCGGCCACTGGGGAAGATGAAGGTCTAATATGCCCTTTGGCCAGACTTTCCGAAATATAATCTTTCATAGCCTGCCTCTCAGGACCAGAAAGGTTATATAACCTAGCTTTAGGTAACTTAGCATCAGGAAGTAAATTAATAGAGCAGTCATACACGCGATGAGGAGGCAACTCCTGACACCCCTCCTCAGAGAACACATCCCCAAAGTCCTCCAAAAAAGGAGGCAAAGTACTAGGCACGACCGCACTGATGACTGTGTTCATGCAGTTACTTTTGCAAAACTCCCCCCATTGGCTTATATCTCTGGACTGCCAATTAATCACAGGGTTATGTTTAACCAACCAAGGAAGTCCCAACACAATAGGAGTAGGTAGACCCTCCAACACATAACAAGATAATAGTTCCCTATGTATTGCCCCTACCCGAAGGTCAATGTTATGAACCTCATGAACAAAGCTACCTTGGCCGAGAGGCCTGGCGTCAATGGAGAATATAGGGATCGGTTTGACCAATACACTCAGATGCATACCTTGAGCCTGAGCAAACTGAGCGTCAACCAGATTAGCCCCGGACCCACTATCAAGAAGAACAGAAAATCTCTCCACTCTCGTACCAACCACCACCTCCACTGGTACAAGGAACTGAGAAGAACTAGCGGACGAAATACATACTCCCAGGTTGTCGTCCACCACACAACCTGGGATTAACAGTTTTCCGGCGACTTTTTGCTCAACAAGGCACGGGATGGACATCCCCCAACAAAATGTCCCTCTTTCCCGCAGAAGAAACACCTTCTAGTCCTGCGGCGTACCGCCAATCCCCTCCTACGAAATGATGTCCCTCCCAACTGCATAGGCTCCTCCGAACAGACAAGGGGAACCTCAACATAAGGGACTTTAGTAGTAGGTGGAGTAACAACAGGGGGCGGAGTTACCTCGCACCTCTCCCGGAGCCGTCTATCAGTACGGATAGCTAGGGCCATAGCAGCCTCCAGTGATGGAGGAGAATCATACTGAGCCAAAACGTCCTTTAATTTGTCAGAAAGCCCATGACAAAACTGGCTCCTAAGAGCTGGGTCATTCCACTGAGTATCTGTGGCCCATCTACGGAACTCAGAAGCAAATTCCTCCGCCGGACGATCTCCCTGCTGTATCTTACGTAATTTTGTCTCAGCAAGAGAGACCCGATCTGGGTCATCATATACCAAACCCAGGGCAGTAAAAAATCGATCTACTGACTGTAGAGCCGGGGATCCCGGAGGAAGGGAGAAGGCCCAGGATTGAGGGTCCCCTTGTAGGAGCGAGATAACAATTCCCACTCTCTGCTCTTCACTCCCTGATGATCGAGGCCGAAGCCGAAAATACAATTTACATGCTTCCCTGAAGGTAAAAAATTTGTCTCGCCCACCAGTGAACCTGTCCGGGAGAGCTACTTTAGGTTCAAATCTGGTTTGCTCCGAGGGAGACAAAACTTTGGACTTAATGTCCGTCAGCTCCATGGATAATCCCTGCAACTGCAGAGCCAGCTGGGCTACTGGATCCATGGCAACTGGGAATAATTTTATGGGCCAGTGAAAATGTCACGCGGTCTTATGATATGTGTACGATGTCAGTAAACTATTCTTAAAAGAACAACACTCTATACAACATATAGATTAGCAACATCAGCATGTAAATATAGAATAGATTTACCTGACACGATATCCGTTGAACTCAGGGTTAATCTTGAGGACTTGATACACTGTCACAGGAAAGAGGAGGACCGGGGGTCTAACCTGACCCTAAACTGGGGTCCTAACTAATCCCTCACCTTGGAGGTACTGATAATGGTTCAGAGGTCCAAGTCTCCAGCCTAACCCTGTCTCCTATCAGTCCCTGAACCCTGTAATCAGTCCTAAGAAGGATTCTGATTACCACCAAAGGGATATGGGCTGATCTCTGCTAAATACACAGATTAGACATATAAGACAGACTGGAGAAAACACAGACTTGCATACACACTCAAACACAGAAGGAACATAAATGATCTGGGATATTAAACTCTAAGCAAGGTGAGCTTAAAACAACTAAGGAGCTCTTTAACTTAAGTCTATACAGATACAATCCTATCTGTGGTCTGCATGAAGAATTTCACTGGCAACTCCCAACACAGACAACCAGAGATTTAAAGGAAACCAATCAACAAATAATTAATTGCAGCCGGGAGAAAACTGCACCCAGTCCCAGAACTGAGCACAGACAGAATTAACTCCCTAACTGCCAAACACAAAGAAACAGCAACTCAGCTGTGAGAAGTCAGAATGTGCAACCGCGACGATCTTCGTGGCGATGCACACATGACAGGTCCGGAGGCCCTTCGTAGAAGGGGGGGTACTGTCATGTGTGCATCGCCATGAAGATCGTCGCGGTTGCACATTCTGACTTCTCACAGCTGAGTTGCTGTTTCTTTGTGTTTGGCAGTTAGGGAGTTAATTCTGTCTGTGCTCAGTTCTGGGACTGGGTGCAGTTTCTTCCGGCTGCAATTAATTATTTGTTGATTGGTTTCCTTTAAATCTCTGGTTGTCTGTGTTGGGAGTTGCCAGTGAAATTCTTCATGCAGACCACAGATAGGATTGTATCTGTATAGACTTAAGTTAAAGAGCTCCTTAGTTGTTTTAAGCTCACCTTGCTTAGAGTTTAATATCCCAGATCATTTATGTTCCTTCTGTGTTTGAGTGTGTATGCAAGTCTGTGTTTTCTCCAGTCTGTCTTATATGTCTAATCTGTGTATTTAGCAGAGATCAGCCCATATCCCTTTGGTGGTAATCAGAATCCTTCTTAGGACTGATTACAGGGTTCAGGGACTGATAGGAGACAGGGTTAGGCTGGAGACTTGGACTTTTGAACAATTATCAGTACCTCCAAGGTAAGGGATTAGTTAGGACCCCAGTTTAGGGTCAGGTTAGACCCCCGGTCCTCCTCTTTCCTGTGACAGTGTATCAAGTCCTCAAGATTAACCCTGAGTTCAACGGATATCGTGTCAGGTAAATCTATTCTATATTTACATGCTGATGTTGCTAATCTATATGTTGTATAGAGTGTTGTTCTTTTAAGAATAGTTTACTGACATCGTACACATATCATAAGACCGCGTGACACCGACTCACCCCTCCTCTCTAAAGACACCGAGGTGTCCATATCCTCCTTAGCAGCAGTGGACACCTCCTTCCCAGCACTAGATTCCTCGCCCCTGGACCCCGAGGTAGTCCCCCCGCCAGAGGAGTGTGAATCCCCCGGAGGACGGACCTCGCCACTCCCTGAAGGCACCCCAGATGTTGCATCCGGCCCCTCACCCCCGACCTCCGACACAGCAGAGTCATCGAGGGCTTGGAACTGATTGGAGAGGGGGATCAGAGGGGAGCCGGTGAGCCCTTCCGTGGGCACCCTAGCGGTCAGGGGGGGGCATTAGATTTTTTAGCCTTGTTCTTCTTCTTCCGCCTCTTACCCGTACGATTGTCACCCGTTTTTTTAGGCTGCTCCACCACCTCTTCATCCACACTTTCATACTGGGAAGAGTTATCAGAAGCAGCCAAACCCTCCCTCTCCATCCTCCGGATCTCCTCGCTCACCGCCTTCTCCCCCAGGGCCTCAGAGGCTTCGGCTGCCGCCTCCAGGGTGGGGGCAGTCATCACCCCAGTTGCCTGAGGCTTATCCTGCCCCCTGCCCTTACGGTGCCTCACCTGTTGCCACTGGTGGGCAGATGTACCAGCCTCACCTTTCCTCACTGACCCCTCAGCTCCCCTCACGCCTCCACCCCCAGCAGAGGTTGCACCACCGGGGAACCCCCCATGGCTCCCCCCGCTGGGCCAGAGATGGTGCCGGAAAAGGAGCGGGGGCAGCGGCTATACAGGTGACCTAGGTCACCACACAGGTGACACCTAATGTCACCACAGGCTAAGGCAAGATGACCTACCCCGCCACACAAGGCACACTTCTGCACCTTGCAGCCTGCGCTGAAGTGGCGGGGATCACCGCACCTGTGGCAGACCTTCGGTTGCCCCTGGTAGAAGATCTGGATTCTGTCCCTCCCCAGAAATGCTGAGGAGGGGATGTGGGTGACCGTACCTCCTGAAACCTTCAACTTTACCATGAAGGTCCAGCCCCCTGACCAAATGCCAAACTCGTCCCTATTTTTCTTAGGGACGTCCGTGACTTCCCCATAACGGGAAAGCCACGTCATGATGTCGACCCCAGAGAGTGACTCGTTACTTGTCAAAACGGTCACCCTCTTTACACTATTTTGGCAAGACACCGCCTGTACGGCAAAGTCTCGCCAGCCGGGCTCCCCCTTTGCCAGTTCGAAATTCGACCAGAAAAGCTCTAGGCCCTCTGGCCGAACAAAACTGACATCGAAGAAGGAGGTGCCAAACGGATGAATCAAGGCAAAGATGTCCGTCGCCCTGAAGTCCATCTTCAGAAGGAGCTCCACAACCCTCGCTCTTGGCGGGCACGCTTCACTGCCCCTCCACCGAAGACGGACCACATTCCGCCTGGCCACCCCCTGCCCGGCTGTCGGAGGGACCAAACCGTTTCCCCCTCCCTTTTATCTTGGAAGGCAGCCAGGCCGTATCTATCCAGCCAAAAGGCCAAGTCCACCTCTCTGCCCTCTACATTGATCGTCCGTTCTCCCTTTTTGAGGGCCTCCAGGAAACGGCGCCGCAAGACGCCATCCCTGAGGTCCAGAGGCGAGGAAACCCCCTGACCAGACCCTGAGGCTCCAGCCACCACCCCCGAATAACTCAGAGGACCGGCGGCTGGGGGGGCAGATGGACTGGCCCCCTCCCCCCTCCTTCCAGTACCCTCAGACACCCCATTCACACTTGCCACTTTAGACACACTGCCACCCGCATCCTCAACCGCAGACACTTCCATACCCACACCCTCCTCATCCACGCCATCAGTCACCCCACTCTCACTCACATGCACACTGGGGTCAATATTTTGCCTCACTTTTTGGGAACTTACAGATTTTACCATTTCCACACTGCTACCGCCACCTACTGGTGGCATCTTCCCTGCCGGGGGGTTCTGTCCACACCATGCTGCTGGCCCTTTAAGACCTGTGCTGCCATTGGGCTTCAGCAGCACTGCCTCCACAGCCTGCACAGAGCTGCCTTCTCTCCCACTGGCAGAGACCAAGCCAGGAGCAGTCCTGCCTCCAGCTCCATCCCGGCTCTTCGCCGGCGCCCCCACTGCAGGTAAGCCCCCAGACTCAGGGGACCTGGCCAGGCATGCGCCCTTGCTGCTGTCTGCTGCAGCTGCAGTCTCTGCTTCACTGCTGATCTTTACCATTTTTTTTTCCTTTTGCTGGGAAGCCATGCCCCCAGCCTCCAGCTTCACAACACTGCCATGCAGAGCTGCACCCACATGAGCGGCGGGTGCCGAGGAGGCCACACCCCCCGAGACCGGCCGCAGCGGGACCCCCGGAGCCGACCCGGAGCCGGGACCACCCCCAGGGACCCCCCCGGCGGTACCAGTCCCCCGGGGCACAGCGCCCCCAACCACCACACCCTGGGCCACAAACAGCTTGGGCACAGCGACTCCGGCGGCCGGCCCCAGGCTAGGCCACTCCCCGGCGGCGGGGCCCCCAGCCCAGACTTTACCGCAGACCCCGCCAGGGGAGCTGACCGCACCAGTTGTTTCTTATGAGCCGGCTCTGCCGGAGCCACAGGCCCTGCCCCCTTCACTTTACTGGGTGCCTGTGTCCCCAGAAGCGATCCAGTAACGGATCCGTAAGTGGGGGACCCAGACACCACAGCGCTCACCGCCGGAGATGCGGTCCCGGCTGCCACTCTCTTGCCCACCACTGGGCCGCCCTCCTCACCATGCTCCATATCAGACACGTCACTACCCCCTCCATTACCACAAACAGAGGCGGCGCCCTGCGTGTCATGCCCTGTAATCTCCCCGCTCCCTTGCTGCGGACCCACAACAGAGCCCGAGCCGGGGTGGGTAGCGGGTGCCGCACAGCGGGACCGGGGGGCCCCAGAGAGGGGGACATACACAAACTTCTGGACAAAAGATGTTTTTTTTTCTTTCTTCTTGGCTTTTCTCTTCATCCCCCTCCTGGTTGCCTCGTCATCGCAGATCTCATCCCCGAACCGCAGCTGGTTAAACCGGACCGGGCACTCGATCTGCTGGATCTGCTGCATGACGAGGCAGCCCCCCTCACTGCTACTACTACCACCATCCTCATCCTCCCCCTCGCACTCGCTGCCCTCTGAAGAGCCAGAATCTGGCGGGAGAGCCACTTGCTCGGGGGCTATCCCGCTGTGCGACGCCTGGAGATCTCTTACCAGGCCACCAGGTGGTGGGTAGGGCACGACCTCCTCCTTGCATTCCTCTTCCTTCTCCTCCACCGCCTGGCTGAGGCTCCGTGGCCCCTCAGGAGCCCCTCCGGTCATGGCTCTGAACCGGTCATCATTTTCCAGCTTTTCACGGAAGGGCCCGCTGCCGGCCAGGATCTCGCACCTCCGGGTAGCCAGGTCTTCTATGGCTTTCTGGATCTTTCTGACCGCGGCGGATAGCTCGGCCTTCTTATTGCCGGAGGCCCTGTTGGACCTCTCCTTAGCTACCCTCAACTCCCCCAGAGGGATCTTAGCTTTCTTGAGGCGTCCTCATACTCACAGAGGTGCGCATGGACACGGGAACCATAGACCATGGTGGTTTCCTTCGCCGCCTTGGTGCCCCACTTAAGGGGCCCCGCTGCAGCACCCCTGCTCGTACTCGGCCTACCTCCGGGGAAGGAGCCGCCGCGGCCATGGCCTCTGGGGTACTGCGGGTCTTCATGCTGGATCCTTGGCCAGATCTTGTGACCCTAGCCGGATTGGGAGTCCTCCCACCCCCCGCCGGCTTGGACCGGGAGGTGGGAGTCGGGGACCCAGCCCCGGAGGCCAGTCCCAAGATGAGCCTTCTTTCCTGGGAAGGAGGCAGACAAAAAGTCCTGGATGGAAAAACCTCCCTTCCTGAGCAGCACACACAGGCACCACACTCAGACCGCACGGCAAGCTCCGCCCCTTCCTGTGGGATGGTCCAGAGCTGCACTCACTATTCTGCTGGTGCAGTCACTGTGTACATACAATTACTGATCCTGAGTTACATCCTGTAGCTCTTTTTATTATAAAAAATATAAACAATACATACCATAATAAATTTCTAACTGTACATAAATGAACATTGCTAAGATAAATAACAGAAACAAAAGAAACCAGCTTCAAAACAAAATTAAACCAAAAAGTCCAGAGTCCTTAGTCCTTTCTCTCCTTCAGAACTATTGCAGCTCCAAAGGACCCCCAGCAGGGACATTATCATTAAACAAAATTAAATATAAGACATAAAAGAAACATGCACACACACTCACACTGACACACAATCACGCACCTCCCCAAAAAAAAAGAAAAAAAGCCCTCACCTGGCCATACATACAACACAACCTATATATAAACGCTACTATATACACTACTATATACACTAAGATATGGAATTTTTTTTTTTTTTTAATTTTTTTTTTTCTTTTTTTTTTCCCCTCACCACACCACAGGTCCATGAGTTCATGCCCTTTTCACAGCAAACTTGATGGGTCCATGAAAGTTTATGCCCTTAGAAAATTTTTCGGGTCCACGGCAGGTTCCATGCCCTCCCCCCACACAAACACCCCCACCCAACCTAAACTATACCCCCCCAAACATATAACTATTTACACTTATATACAAAACATTACATTAACAGACCTACCACACAAAACACTACATTACATTACTTTACCCACATTACATTACATTAACCACACTTTGCTTAAACCACAACATTATAAACATTTACACTGTACACTGACCACATAACTTGCAAGGCCCAAGTTCAGCGCCTGCAAGCCCAATATCCATTATTTCCTGAATTTACAAAACAAAAAGCTAAATGTGCCACACACCAGCCCACCACCGGGAAACTGGAGTCCTAAGAGGCCCCGTCCCTAACCACCAACACACGCACCCTGTCCCTCACCAACTAAATCTGCCCCTAAAAGAAAAGAAACTGACCCTAACTATCCCTACCTGCCCCTACCTATCCCTACTCTACCTAGCTTATCAAAACTAACTATCTAGCTATCCCTAAACTGGCCCTCCCTGTCCCTATCTGACCCTACTTTTCTCTCCCTCAACACCCACACCACCTTATCTTACCCTACCAACAATCTCACACAGACCAGCTCTCCCTAAGGCACGTTAAAGGAGAAACCCCTCCAAAGCCAAGAGGCCCTCCTCGCGCCCAGCCTCTCGAACTCCAAAGAGCGCACCTTCCCCAGGTCACCCAAGATGTTTCTAACCACCTCATCCTGGGGGAGGACTTTCCGCTGCGTGGAAACTAAACACCGTGCACTCCAAGTGTGGAACCTAATGACTACACTAACCAGGAATAAAGTGCTCCGTTCTCGGCCACCCAGGGATCTGAATGCCCCATAAGCCCACTCCGGATAAGAAAGGGACGCCAGCCTAGGCCAGCCTATGGAAGCACCCACCCTGTTGTAGACCCCTGTATTAAAGGGACACTGAAGGAGGAAGTGCTCCATGCTTTCCAACATGTCGCCACACTCCTCACGGGGACAACCCCGATCATCGGAGCTCCTGCACTTCAGGTTGTCCCTTACATACAGCCTCCCATGGAAGCAGCGCCAGGCCAAGTCCCAAAACTTCAAGGGGATCCGCTTCGAATTTAATAACCCAAGCCCAACCTCCAGATCCCGGCCTGGGCAATCCTTGAGCACCAGGGGCTTCTGGAAATGGGTCAACAGAACCCTGCGTCAAGGAATTTCCTCGACATGGTCCTGATTTCCCACATTCCCAGACCCCACCGGCGGATCACCTTCAGAACCGGGGTAGCATAAGCCGGGAGATGTCCGTGTGGTGTGCGCAGGTCCTTCACCTGCCCTCCTGTCTCCCATTCCTGGAAGAAAGGCCGAAACCAACCCCTGCAGGAGAATACCCACGGAGGAGCCCTCTCTAAATAGAGGTTGGCAACATTGATCTTAAGAAAGGTGTTTATCAGAAACACCACCGGGTTGACCATACCCAACCCACCTAGTCTCCTCGTGCGGTACGTGACCTCTCTCTTAATTAGGTTAAGCCTGTTCCCCCATAACAGCTGGAAGAAAAGGCTATAGACCCGTGTCCAGAGAGGCTCTGGCAAGACGCAGACACTGCCCAGGTATATTAACAAGGGAAGCAGAAAGCCTTTGGCCAAGTTGACCCTTTCCCTCAGGGTTAAAGACCAACCCTTCCACTGGTCCACCTTTTGAGCGGCGATCTTAAGTCTGCCCTCCCAATTTTGCTGGGGGTAGTCCCCGGGGCCAAATTCGATGCCTAGGATTTTGGCGGAGGTCTGGGGCCCTGGAAGGGTGTCCGGGAGATCAAAACTAGGATCTCCCCCTCCCAGCCAGAGACTTTCGCACTTTTCCCGGTTGATCATGGACCCGGACGCCTCCGAGTAGCGTTCGACCTCAGACATGACCCAATCCGCCTCCTCTCTCGAGGACACAAAGAGGGAGACGTCGTCAGCGTACGCTACCACCCTCAGAGTGGCCCCCGGCTCCGCCCGGTCCATCCGACTCCCACCAACGGTCCACGATCTACCCTCCTCAAGAAGGGATCGATCGCGAACACGTATAAAAGTGGGCTCAGAGGACAACCCTGGCGGACCCCGGAACTCACCTCAAAAGGGTGACCAACCCAACCGTTCACGAGTGGAAAAGTCTCAGCCCCCTGGTATAAGGTCTCTAACCAATTTACAAACCTCCCAGGCAGACCGTACCTCAAAAGGACAGACCAGAGGTACTCGTGATTCACCCGGTCAAAGGCCTTTGCTTGATCTAAGGACAGCAAGTACCCCTTCCAGTGACCCGCCCTGCCCTGCTCCACTGCCTCTCGGACACCGAGCACAGCACTAAAAGTACTGCGGCCTGGAACAGAGCAGTGCTGAGCCCCCGAAAGGAGCTGGGGTGCAAACTTCACCAGCCGATTAAACAGCACCTTTGCCAGAACCTTCCGGTCCACATTGAGAAGCGCTATGGGACGCCAGTTCTCAATACGGGACGAGTCCTTACCCTTTGATAGGATAATCAGGGCTGACCTCCTCATTGAGCTGGGAAGAGCACCCGAGGAAAGGCACTCATTAAACACCTCAGTCAAGAGGGGACCAAGGAGTCCCTAAAGGCCTTGTAAAACTCGGATGTTAAGCCATCCGGACCTGGCGATTTTTTGGGCCGAAGCCCATCAATGGCCAGTCTCACTTCCTCTTCCCTGATTGCCTCTACCAAAACATCAAGAGAGGGGTCATCTCCTGGCTCAGGAATGGTCTCAGCCAGGAAAGCCGACATCCCGTCTCGATCCAGATCCCTCTTTTCCAAGAGGTGCGAGTAGAAGGATCTGACCACCTCCAGGATCCCTGATTTGGATCGGTTCAGGGAACCCGTACTGTCGATCAGTCCTGTCACCATCTTACAATTCACTGACATCTTACAGTTTCTGTAAGGGTCGGGCGAGCGGTACCTCCCGAAATCCCTTTCAAAAACCAAAGATGTGTGCCTATCATACTGACACCTCTTGAGCAAAGACTTCACCCTGGAGATCTCCTCACGGTCACCCCCAGTCGAGACGAGCTGCTCGAGTTTCCTCCTCAAAGCCTGATACAAGCGGTGCCTGTTCAGACTCCTGAGGCTCGAGAGCTGACGGAAGAACCCCGCCACCCTCTCTTTGAAGATCTCCCACCACTCAGACTTACTGCTACAGAGATCCAAAAGCGGTACCTGGCTCTGAAGAAATTCCTCAAAGGACTGTCTCACTTCCGCTTCTTCCAACAGGGATGAATTCAGCTTCCACAGCCCTCTTCCCATCCGGGGCGTCTCTGTAACATTCAGAGAAAAGAAAATTAAACAGTGATCGGAGAATTCCACCTCAACGGCGGACACTGCAGAAAAGATGGCATCCTCCTTCAAAAAAAACCTATCTATCCTAGACCTACAGCTACCTCTATGAAAGGTGAAACCCCCGTGACCTGGGGTGTGCCGGATGTGGACATCCACCAGGCGAGCTTCGCTAGCTATACTATTTAATGCTGTACTATCGTAAGCCAGGTGGCCTCCGGGGCCCCCCTATCACGGGATCTCGTAATGGTGTTAAAATCCCCACCGAAGACCACCTGCCGGCTCGTAAAAAGAAAGGGCTTGATCTTCATGAAGAGACATTTGCGGTCCCACTTGGATTGTGGACCATAGATGTTTATGAGCCGAAGCTCCTGTCCCCTCATGAAAACGTCTAAGACCAGGCACCTCCCCATTTCTATCTCAATAACCCGTCGGCATTCCACCTCCGCGGTCTTAAAAAGGACCGCCACCCCGCTATACGGCTCGGCCGCAAGAGACCAGTATGAGGGCCCACACCTCCACTCCCTCCTGGCTTTATGGATGGCCCCCATGTCTGTTAGTCGGGTCTCTTGCAAAAACAAAATTTCAGCCTCAAATCGGGTGAAAAAATCAAAGGCCGCAAATCTGGCCGCATCTGACTTAATACTGGCGACATTAATGGACGCCAGAGTCAACGGGGTGAGTTCCGCCATCATGGGTGATTGGGTTAGATGGCCTTCTTCTTCCCCACCCCGTCTTTCCCATCTTTCCCCTCCGAAGAGGGGTCTGATCCCTTCCGTTTTAGGGAAGACGAGGTATCCATCCCCATGGTCTCCTTGCCTCCGGGCTCCAGGTCTGTCCCCCCCCCAGAGGAAACAGCGTCCCCTGGGGGACAGACTCCGCCATCCCCTGAAAGCCCCCAGATGGCGCCCCTCGCCCCCGACCTCCGTCCCAGCAGGGTCGTCGAGGGCTTGGTACCGGTTGGAGAGGGCGATCAGAGGGGAGCCGGTGAGCCCCTCCGTTGGCATACTTACGGTCGGGGGAGGAGGTTTGGAAGGCTTAACCACCTTCTTCTTCCTCCTTCCGGTACGCTTTTTATCACCCTTCTCTACTGTAGGCTGATCCGTGACCTCCTCATCCACACTTTCATACTGGGAGGAGTTGTCGGAGTCAGCCAGGTTTTCCTCCCTCTCCAACCTCCTGATCTCCTCGCATACCTCTTCCTCCCCCGGGGCCTCAGAGACACCGGCCACCGGCCTAGAGGGGAGGGCAGGCATCACCCCAGTTGCCTGAGGCTCTCCCCGCCCCTCACCCCCGTGGCGATTTTCCTGTCTCCTCTGGTAAGAGGGACCTCTATTGGCCTTGTCCTTCCTCACTGGCCCCTTAGCCCCTCTCCCGCCACCACCACCTGCCACAGCAGAGGTCGCGCCGCCAGGGGTTGCCCCCTCACGGTCTCCCCCCACCGGGCCTGCAGCGGCATTGGTAAAGGAGCGAGGGCAGCGGCTATACGGGTGACCTAGGTCACCACACAGGTGGCACCGAATGTCCTTGCAAGATGCGGCGAGATGACCTACCCCACCACACAAGGCACATTTCTGCACCTTGCAGCTTGCGCTGAAGTGGCGGGGATCACCGCACTTGTGGCAGACCTTCGGCTGCCCCTGGTAGAAGACCAGGATCCTGTCCCTCCCTAGGAACGCCGAGGAAGGGATGTGGGTGACGGTACCCCCTGAGACCTTCAACTTCATCATGAAGGTCCAGCCCCCCGACCAGATACCGAACTCGTCCCGATTTTTTTTGGGGACGTCCGAGACTTCCCCATAACGGGAAAGCCACGTCATGATGTCAACGCCGGAGAGTGACTCGTTACAAGTCACCACGGTCACTCTCTTAACGGCATTTTGGCGAGACAACGCCTGTACGGCGAAGTCTCGCCATCCGGGCTCCCCCTTCACCAGCTCGTAATTAGACCAGAAGAGCTCTAGCCCCTCCGGCCGAACGAAACTGATGTCGAAGAATAGGGTGGCCGAGGGATGGATCAGGGCAAAGATGTCCGTCGCCCTGAAGCCCATCTTCAGGAGGAGCTCCACCACCCTACTCCTGGGTGGGCAAGCTTCACCGCCCCTCCAGCGAAGACGGACCACATTCCTCCTGGCCGGCCCTTGCCCGGCTGTCGGGAGGGACCAAATGGTTTCCCCCTCCCTTCTATCTTGGAAGGCGGCCAGGCCATGTCTCTCCAACCAGAAAGACAAATCCACCTCTCTTCCCTCTACATTGACCGAC
Organism: Oophaga sylvatica; assembly: GCA_033576555.1. Lineage (NCBI taxonomy): Eukaryota > Metazoa > Chordata > Amphibia > Anura > Dendrobatidae > Oophaga > Oophaga sylvatica. Next base: position 37,277 of record JARQOD010005374.1, read on the forward strand.
CGCTCTCCTTTTTTAAGGGCCTCCAGAAAACGGCGGTGCAAAACGCCGTCCCCAGAGTCCGGAGGCAAGGAGACCCCCCGAGAACCCCCCGGAGCCCCAGCCACAACCCCCGCAAAAGAACGGGGTCTCACTGCTGGGGGGCCAGATGGGCCAGCCCCTCCCTCACCACCCGTGCTCCCACTTACACCAACACTCACTCCCTCCGCATTCACTCCCACATCCACATCCACGTCACTCCTGTCACTCACCTCACTCATACCATTCACCTCAGCCAATTCATCAGAATTTTCAATATTATTTTCCTTGCTGTTTCGTTTTTTACCTGCTGGGGGCCCTGGCTGATCGGTACTCTGCCCCGTATTGTTTTTGCCCAGGAGTACCGCCGCCCCTTTACGAGCCGCAGAACAGAGCCCACCTAGTAAGCTCTGCCTGGGCTCAGGAGCAGCAGCACTTCCCGGGCTCTATGGCTCCATTTTTTTTCCTGTTGTTACATTCGGGGCAGGGACAGGCTCTGCCTCTGCACCCTGCCCCCCACTGGAAACCTGTGCTGGCTTCTCTTGGGGCACCGGAGCCCCCGCACCACCAGATGGAGGTAAGCGGGCCGGGGACCCCGGCAACCCCTTGCCAGCTCTCTCGGGCATTGTTTTGGGTGGGACAGAAGGCAGCGGGCCCGCCGAGGCCACGCCCCCCCTGCTGGTCACGGCAATGGCGGGTAGAGCGAAGGCCCGAAAGGCCACGCTCCCCCCGCCAGCCGTGAGCACAGCGAGCGGAGCTGCGGCCGCCGAGGCCACGCCCCCACCGCCAGCCGCAGTCATAGCGGGTGAGGCAGCAGCCCGCAAGGCTACGTCCCCCCCGCCAGACGCGACAATAGCGGGTGGGACAGCGGCCGAGGAGGACACGCCCCCCTCACAGGCCACCACCGCCTTCTTGTACCCACCACTCGCTTTTGGCAAGGTCGGCCACTCCCCCTCGGCGCCCAGCGGCGGCGGGGCCCCCGGTGCGGACCCCTTATTGGATCGACACGCAGAGGACCCCGACCCCGCCGCGGACACCGCCAGGGGAGCGACCAACAGCTTGCACTTTTTAACTTGCTGCCTTACGGCAGACTCCGCGCCCTTTCTTGGTCTCTGGACCCCCAAAAATGATCCAGTCTGAGCGGATCCGCGTGTGGGGGCCCAGAGACCCCAGCTCTCGCCGCCGGAGATGCGGCCCCGGCTGTACCGACTCCAGGTGCCGGGCCAGCCCCCGCTGCCGCAGAGGACTGGGCCCGAGCACCACCACCATCAACAACACCGGCACCGACACTCTCCATATCGCTGCCTGAGTCTGAGCTGCCACCACCAGACATGGCACCCAGACCCGGGCAGACTCTTCTCTCCCCGCTCCCTTGCTGCGGACCCACCACAGGGCCCGAGCCGGGGTGGGTAGCGGGTTCCACACAACGGGACAGGGGGGCCCCAGGAAGGGGAGCATAGACGAATTTGTCTATGGTGGTGACTCTGGCTTTTTTTTTTCTTTTCTTCCCCTTCCCGGTTGCCCCATCCTCGCAGATCTCATCCCCAAACAACAGCTCGCCAAACCGTGCTGGGGACTCGATCTGCCGCACTTGTTGCAGGATGAGGCAGCCCCCCTCACTGCTGATACCACTCCCTCCATCCTCCCCCTCGCTCCCACTTTCCTCCGAACTACTAGAGTCCGGTGGGAGGGCCACTTGCTCGGGGGCTATCCCGCTGCATGATACCTGGGCGTTTACACTCACCAGGTCTTCAGGTGGGACTGGCGCAGATACCTCACAGCCGCCATTTTCCTCCTTCTCCTCCTCCACCTGGCTGGCGCCTCCTGACCCCCCAGGAGACCCACCGGTCAGGGCCCTGAACCGGTCGTCGTTTTTGAGCTTCTCCTCGAAAGGGCCGCTCCCAGCCAGGATCTCTGCCCTCCGGTTTTCCAGATCTGTAATTGACCCCTTCAGCCTCTGCACCGTGGCGGTGACCTCTGCTCTCCTTGAGGCAGGGAGCTTGTTCTTCGCCATGATGCGTGCTCCCTTCAACTCCTCCCGGAGTCTCCTTAGCTGTTTGGCGACCTCCTCGTATTCGCAGAGGTGCGCGTGGATGCGGGAGCCATAGGTGGTGACAGGCTCCCCCGCTGCCTTGGAGCCCCAGATGTTGGGGGGCTCCACCACCGCACCTCCACTGGCCGCCTCTCCTCCTCCTCCGGAAGGAGTAACCGCCACGGTCCCAGCCTCGGGGGTCTTGGTTCCTGGGGTCTTGCGGCCCCCCGAGGGCTTTTTCCTCGCCATCTCCCCTGGGACCGGCTAGATGGTATGGCCTCCTGCTGGTATGTGAGGCCTCCCACCCCCAGCCGCCTTGCTGGAGGGTGGGAGCCGGCGCACGGTCCCAGGGATAAGTGTCTCTCTGTGGGAAGGCAGGCAGGTGGACCAGGGAAAAAAAAAATCCTTCCTTTGCAGAGATCTCTCCAAGCAGCTGCAGACACCGAGCACACGTCTAGCTCCGCCCCTTCCTGTGTGAGACTCCAGAGCTGCACTCACTGTTCTGCTGGTGCAGTCACTGTGCCCAGAAGAACAATATCCCGTAGAAGCAGAGCGAAACGTATGCAAGGAGGCTGGAGTCCGTGAGCACCGAGAGCACTTTTCCACACATGGCTGCGGCACTGAGGTATCCTATTGCCGTCCATGTTTCTACACATGCTGTGTCACTTTGGCTTATTGCAAAAAGCTCTTCTATCTGTGTGAATTTAGGCTGTTATGTGGACATAGAAATGCATCCATTGTAAAAAGAGACGTCCTATTGTTACAGCCATAAAGTGAGAGGATCCTAGGCTTATATTATGAATGTATGTATTAGATTATAGCTGTGATTTCTTTGTACGCACAGGCGCTTTAGAATTATGATAAAATAGCGTTAACAATATAATAACTAAAGCAAAATCAGCCGCCCCTGCTCGTGAGAGCTTACAATCTACAATGAGGTGGGGGAGATACAAAGTACAGGTGTGTATATACAATGGTGCATTTACAATGATGGTCCAGCCATCTTGAGGGAGTGAGGGATGAAGATAGTGAATGGGCTACACACACACACTTACACAGAGAATGACTTTGATTAGTGAATGTGATAGGCCGCTTTGAACAAATGGTGTTTGAGGGAGCGCTGAAATCAGCAATTGGGAGAGTTGTCCATTTCTGGGGGTAGAGATAGAGGATGGGGAGGGGGGTTGGATGGGAGGGTGGAGGTACGATTAGTGAGAGGAGTCGTAGAAGTCGTTGTGCAGAGCCAGATCGGTAGGTGAAAATAGAAATGAGGGAGGAGATGTAGGGGGGTGCTGCACTGTGGAGAGGACTGGGCAGGTGATAGATAGAAATGAGGGAGGAGATGTAGGGGGTGCTGCACTGTGGAGAGGACGGGCAGGGTGATAGTAGAAATGAGGGAGGAGATGTAGGGGGGCTGCACTGTGGAGAGGACGGGCAGGTGATAGATAGAAATGAGGGAGGAGATGTAGGGGGTGCTGACTGTGGAGAGGACGGGAGGTGATAGTAGAAATGAGGGAGGAGATGTAGGGGGTGCTGCACTGTGGAGAGGACGGGCAGGTGATAGATAGAAATGGGGAGGAGATGTAGGGGGTGCTGCACTGTGGAGAGGACGGGAGGTGATAGATAGAAATGAGGGAGGAGATGTAGGGGGGCTGCACTGTGGAGAGGACGGGAGGTGATAGATAGAAATGAGGGAGGAGATGTAGGGGGTGCTGCACTGTGGAGAGGACGGCAGGGTGATAGATAGAAATGAGGAGGAGATGTAGGGGGGCTGCACTGTGGAGAGGACGGGCAGGGTGATAGTAGAAATGAAGGAGGAGATGTAGGGGGTGCCGACTGTGGAGAGGACTGGAGGTGATAGTAGAAATGAGGGAGGAGATGTAGGGGGTGCTGCACTGTGGAGAGGACTGGTAGGTGATAATAGAAATGAGGGAGGAGATGTAGGGGGTGCTGCACTGTGGAGAGGATGGGCAGGTGATAGATAGAAATGAGGGAGGAGATGTAGGGGGTGCTGCACTGTGGAGAGGACAGGCAGGTGATAGATAGAAATGAGGGAGGAGATGTAGGGGGTGCTGCACTGTGGAGAGGACAGGCAGGTGATAGATAGAAATGAGGGAGGAGATGTAGGGGGGCTGCACTGTGGAGAGGATGGGCAGGTGATAGGTAGAAATGAGGGAGGAGATGTAGGGGGGTGCTGCACTGTGGAGAGGACTGGTAGGTGATAGATAGAAATGAGGGAGGAGATGTAGAGGGTGCTGCACTGTGGAGAGGATGGGCAGGGTGATAGAGAGAAATGAGGGAGGAGATGTAGGGGGTGCTGCACTGTGGAGAGGACGGGCAGGGTGATAGATAGAAATGAGGGAGGAGATGTGGGGGGGCCGCACTGTGGAGAGGACGGGCAGGGTGATAGATAGAAATGAGGGGGGAGATGTAGAGGGGTGCTGCACTGTGGAGAGGACGGGTAGGTGATAGATAGAAATGAGGGAGAAGATGTAGGGGGCTGCACTGTGGAGAGGACAGGCAGGGTGATAGATAGAAATGAGGGAGGAGATGTAGGGTGCTGCACTGTGGAGAGGACGGGCAGGTGATAGATAGAAATGAGGGATGAGATGTTGGGGGTGCTGCACTGTGGAGAGGACTGGTAGGTGATAGATAGAAATGAGGGAGGAGATGTAGGGGGTGCTGCACTGTGGAGAGGACAGGCAGGGTGATAGATAGAAATGAGGGAGGAGATGTAGAGGGTGCTGCACTGTGGAGAGGACGGGTAGGGTGATAGATAGAAATGAGGGAGGAGATGTAGGGGGGTGCTGCACTGTGGAGAGGACAGGTAGGTGATAGATAGAAATGAGGGAGGAGATGTAGGGGGGCCGCACTGTGGAGAGCACTGGTAGGTGATAGATAGAAATGAGGGAGGAGATGTAGGGGGGCTGCACTGTGGAGAGGATGGGCAGGGTGATAGATAGAAATGAGGGAGGAGATGTAGGGGGGTGCTGCACTGTGGAGAGGATGGGCAGGGTGATAGATAGAAATGAGGGAGGAGATGTAGGGGTGCTGCACTTGTGTCGACCCGCCACCACAATTGTGGGTTACCAGGGCAATGGGGTACTCAGAGCCGAGCCCGTAGAAGTCTATGGGATTGTCACAGGTAGCGGTGGCTCGGTCTGTGGCCCTGGCGGTCTGGCGTATGTTGGGGGAATATTTACAGGGGATATTTATATACAGTTCGTGACGCCACCTGTAGTCTTCTGGTAATTTATACCAGCGCTGCTGTAGATCTCTGAGGGGATGGTGATGCAGCTAGATGTCGGGTCCCCTACAGGTGGGACTGGTCCCTCAGATCGGGAGTTAGGTAGGGATTGTGCAGGCATGCAATAATAACTCAGTCTCACACGGTCAGCGTCTTTCCATACCTTTACTTGTAAGATGTTCAAGCAGGTCCCAGGGAGGCTGATGGGGTTGGTGGAGGATGAGCTTTGAGGCAACAGCTAAGCAACTTAGGGGCCTCCTTTACTTTCAACACAATGATGAGTACAACCAGCTTGCAGCGTAGTTCTCTCAATAACTACAGCTAATCCAAAGCTGTACTTCCCAGTCAGGTTTGTGGTGGAGCCTTTCTGTGAGGGAGCTGAATTCTTATTTTGTCCTGCAGAGACTCAAAGTCTTCACTTCCCCTGACCCCAGTTACGTACTGACTATAAGGGGCTTGTTTGCCGCGACCTAGGGTCCGGTAAATCTCTGGTTTTCTCTTCACTATGCTTGTAGCTAATAGTGATCCTTCGGTCCCCAGTGACCGGTAGCAATGTGCAGGACTTTTCCAAGCCAAACGCACTTTTCCAATAATCTTCCTTCCACTTTGCCCTTCGATTTGCTCGACTCTTAATAGATAGTTCAGTCTTTCTTCCAGTGGGGCACAGCTCTGACTAGACTAAGGTGAATTAGACCACCTGTACCAGCCTCCACGTTCTGAACTGATGACAGGCTCAAACTGGACACGTCTACTCTGTCCAAGGACAGGAAACTGACTGACTAGAAAATCACTCCCTTCCACACCCCTGCTGGGTGTGTCAGAAGTGTACATGATGTCATGAAGAGACCTTAACTGTTACCTCTCCACTCATCCTCCTGGTATTGTGTACCAGGGCTACACATTCCCCCATGGTAAACGACAGCACTCCCGGGCTGTAAAATATAAAAGAGACATTTTTGTTTATGCATGAAAACATTAACAATAACAGTAATTCGTCCCATCCGGGAGGTGAGGATATCTTGAACGTTGCAAACAATAACTTTATATATAGAAATACAAAAGTATTAAATAGCATTCAATAAATATACAGTATTCTTGTGAAGGACCCGCACCAAACCTTCAACGTGGGTCCTGGGTGGGCTGCAGGACATCCAATTGCAGACCTCACTCAGTGCCACACCACACGGGTTTTTGGTTCAGAGGTAAGTCAAGGTTTCATGTGAAACCATTAAAAAGGCACAAAGTGCAACTATTTACAGGATACAGTTTTTGGGCTGGCTCAGTCCTCAGCCTCTGAGTCCATTGTTAAACGAAGACATAATAGGGAAAAACACATTTATATATATAGACTTTTACAATGTTCACATAAATTCGTTATAACTACTGCTGATATCTAATGGGTAATTTCCCTTTTGTGATTCTCTCTGATCTACGTGGTGTAGTTTCAGGTATATCAAGTTGCGATCTGTCTGCACTGCGTAACGGCAAACTATAGAACTGCCTTAATCTTTCTATGGATCTGGCAAGCGTACTGATGGCTGGGCGGTGTGAGTCAGCTTCACCAGGAGATCCCATAGTATGGGGCGCTGCTTCAGATGATCCATCTTGAGGTTCCACAGGTTGAGGTGTTGCTGGGATGGGTAACTCCTGAGCGGGCTCAACTGGCACCACAGGCACAACTGGAGGTAAAACTTCCTCTTGTGGCTGATAAAACTGCAACACTGGAATTATCACAGCATCTCCCAGTCGGGGCCAATCCGCAGGAAAATCTCCCAGATCGGTGTGTATGACCTCTTCCTTTCTTTCTCTTTGATTGAGGACAGGGTTCTTTTCACAACTCTTTAAGTGTTCTGGACACAACTTCAAATGATCTCTGGACACAGTGGTCGTTGTTCTTCCTCCGTCTTTACTGACGACACAGACTTTTCTATTGTCATATTTAGAATCTTGTATGACGTAGGGTTCTTGCTCCCACTGATTATCCAGTTTATGCATCTTCCTTTTTCTCTTTAATACTACCTCTCCAGGCATCAAAGGCTTGGCAGGAGCATTTCGGTTGTAAACATCTTCCTGTTTCTCCCGTGCCTTATTGAGACTTTCCTCCACACAGATTTGTACTCTTCTGTATTGCTCTTGCCGATTGACGTCCCAGTTTTCCACGGCATCGTCTGCCTCCGGTTCTACCACTCCAAGTTCTAAATCCATTGGTAGTTTTCCGGGCCTTGCTCTCATAAGATAGGCGGGAGTGCAGTTAGTTGAGCTTACAGGTATATGATTATACAAATCAACCAAATCAGGCAGTAAATCCGGCCATCGATTCCTGTCTTCCAACGGTATGGATCTCAACAAGTCAAGGACAATATGGTTCATCTTTTCACAAAGACCGTTGGTTTGAGGGTGGTATGGTGTTGTTCTTATTTTCTTGCACCCGTACATATGACAGAATTCCTTGAATAAATCGGCTTCAAAAGCAGGTCCCTGATCAGTTAAGACTTGCTCGGGATACCCATGCGGTCTGCAGAAGCTTGCTTGAAAGGTCTTTGCGGCCGTCACTGCGGTCTGGTCCTTCACTGGAACAACCACCAGAAATCTGGAGTAATGGTCCACCATGGTCAAGGCGTATGAGTATCCAGTTCTACTTGGCGACAGTTTGACGTGGTCCAGGGCCACAATCTCCAGGGGACGAGTCGTCCGGATAGGTTGCAGGGGTGCCTTCTGACTACCGTAGTCCTTTCTTCTGAGACCACAGGGTCCACAGTTCCGACACCACCTCTCGATGGAGCTGCGCATCCCTACCAATAGAACCGGCATCTCAACAGGGTCTCCAGCTTTCTCCAGCCAAAGTGTCCTGCTTGATCGTGGTATGCTTCCAACACCATTGGGACGTCTGCCTTGGGGACCACGATTTGCCAGACCATCTCATGGGTTCTGGGGTTGACGTATCTCCTGCACAACTTCTCACGGTATAGGAACAACCTGCTTTTCTCGTTCCACAGGAGCTTTGCTGACATAGGTGCTTCCTTTTCCAAAGAGGAGCCTTCCTGTTTTAACAACTCCTTGATGCGGCTGACCACTGGATCACTGTCCTGAGTCTCTTTCCAGCTGTGATGGGGTAAAGGATTTAATGTTGCACCATTCTGCTTTCTGTGAACTCGATGCTCGTGGACTACCCCATTTCGATGGAACGCGGGTAGCTCAATTTCTTCCAGGTCGTCCGATTCTTCTTCCGTATCAGAGTCATGCGGCATTCGGGACAACGCATCAGCACTAGCATTCTTTCGACCTGCCCGGTACTTGATAGTAAACTGGTAATTGGACAACCGGGCCATCCATCGCTGCTCCATGGCACCCAGCTTGGCGGTTTCCAGGTGCGTTAGCGGGTTGTTGTCTGTGTACGCCGTGAACTTGTTGGAGGCCAGATAGTGCTTAAATCTTTCAGTAATGGCCCAGACCAGCGCCAGAAACTCCAGCTTGAAGCTGCTATAATTTTCCGGATTCCTCTCCGTTGGCCTGAGTTTTCTGCTAGCATAAGCGATGACTTTTTCTTGGCCATTCTGCTTCTGACTGAGAACTGCTCCCAAACCTTCATTACTGGCGTCGGTGTACAACAGGAACGGTTGGCTGTAATCAGGATAGGTTAAGATCTCATCACCTGTCAGGATCTCTTTCATCTTTTGGAATGCTTCAGCCTGTTCTTTACCCCAATTAAAGGGAGGGTTTCTGCTCTTTAAGGATTGTCCTACCAGGAGGTCCTGTAAAGGAGCTGCCTTCTTCGTGTAATCTTTCACGAATCTCCTGTAGTAACCCGTTAGTCCCAGGAACTGTCGCACTTCCTTAAGGTTCTTCGGCTTCGGCCACTTCTGGATGGCAGTGACTTTCTCTGGGTCCGGCGCTACTCCTTCCGAACTGACGATGTGCCCCAAGTATTGTACCTTCTGTTTGAGTAGATGGCATTTTGAGGGTTTTAATTTCATCCCGTACCTGGACAGGGACTCGAATACTTCTGCCAGGTGCTTCAGATGGTCCTCATAAGTCTTGGAATACACGATGACGTCGTCTAGGTATAGCAGCACGGTTTCAAAATTGAGATGTCCCAGACAGTTTTCCATCACTCTCTGAAATGTTCCTGGGGCACTACTGAGCCCAAACGGCATTCTGTCGAACTCACAGAGCCCCATTGGGGTGGTGAAAGCCGTTTTCTCACGATCCTCCTCAGCCACAGCCACTTGCCAGTAACCACTAGTCAGATCGAGGGCAGAAAAGTAGTTAGCCGTTTTCAGAGCAGCTAATGATTCCTCTATACGTGGTAGCGGGTATGCATCCTTGTGTGTTATGCGGTTCACCTGCCTGTAATCCACACACATTCTCATACTACCATCTTTCTTTTTAACCAGAACTAGAGGGGCTGCCCAGGGGCTACAACTATCCCTTATCACCCCAGCTTTCTTCATATCATTCAACATTTCTTTAGCCTTCTGATAATGAGCTGGAGGTATGGGCCTATACCGCTCTTTGATGGGAGGATGACTGCCAGTAGGGATATGATGTTGTACTCCCTTAATTGTCCCAAAATCAAGTGGATTTTTGCTAAACACTTGGGCATACTCTTGCACCACCCGTAATACCCCTTGCTTCTGGTGAGCGGGAGTGGTGTCCGTCCCAACATGGAGTTGCTGACACCATTCCGCCACCTGAGTTGCTGGGTCATTGTCCTCCTCTATTTGACAGGAGTCTAAGGACTCAGCCGGGAGAATAGAATTATTATCAACAGCATGAAGTTTAGCAATGGTTGCATAACGGGGTAAATTTACCTCATCATCTCCCCAATTGAGAAGCCGTACCGGTACTCTTCCATTCACCACCTCTACTACTCCTCTAGCAGTCATAAGTGTAGGTCTATGTTCTGAATGGTGGGGTTCTACTACAGCTTGGTAATTCTGTCCTCTCAGACCTATGGCTGCCCTGCACCAAATGATCATTTCACTCATTGGGGGTATCACAATAGGATCTGAGTCAGTGACCCGTACATTACCAATTTCGCCGTCGGTAAGCTTCGCTTGCTGCTGACACACCAGGGCCCGGATCTCTCTTTGGATTACTCCTCTCTGCCTTGGTCGGGCAATCTCAGCGAGCTGTTGGAGTAAGAACACAACTTCTCCCAAACAATTACCGATAATGTTAGTACCCAAAATGATATTTAAACCGTTCTCCTCATTTACAGTCTTTACTACCAGAAGCCCTTGGTCTTTCAACTCCTCTCTGCCCACCTTTACATCTACACATTTTGTTCCGAGTACTTCTACAGGAAGACCATTCGAAGCATACACAGTAAAGTCAAGGCTCGGAGGTTTAAGACTGTCCATTGACCAGTACTTGGTATATAGAGCATCAGGTATTAGGGTCACCTGCGACCCAGTGTCTAACAATGCTGGAACAGCAATACCATCTAGAATAATAGACAGGTAGGGTCGCCCGCCCACATACCTGCGGTTCCAGTCTAGGGGGCCTGACGGGTATTCTCCTGGGTGTTGGCCCTTGGACCCAGGTTCTGCCCGTTTAAAGGACACTGTGGAGACAGATGACCTTTCCGGTTGCAGCGATAACAGACGATCTCTCGACGAGAAGGGTGTTGATCAGAGGTTGCTCCTGGGGGTGGCGTTGTCCTCCTCCGGGGGGGGCGACGTCTTCTTCTTCTCCGGTGCATCCACGGAACGTCCTCTGGCAGTCAGCTAACAAGATCTTCCCTTCCCCTCTTTCCGCAGCTGCAGGGCACTCATCACAGCGGCCAGATTTTTAGTCAGTGGCG
>JARQOD010005375.1:0-48374 GCA_033576555.1 Oophaga sylvatica
GCGTATCGCATCCACCGATAAAGCTGCCTTGGAGAAGGGCGGCGCTCCTTCTCTTCCCATAATCCCCCTCCTACGTATGACAGCGGGGCAAAAATCACCCGCCGGTGGTCACCCCCCACCACAATTGGTGGGGTTTACCAGGGCAATGGGGTACTCAGGCCGAGCCCGTAGAAGTCTATGGGGATTGTACAGGTAGCTGTGGCCGGTCTGTGGCCCGGCGGTCGGCGTATTTTTTGGGATAATTTACAGGGGTAGGTTTATTACATTCGTGACGCACCTGTTAGTATTCTGGTAATTTGTACCAGCCCGCTGTAGATCTCTAGGGGGGTGAGGCAGCTAGATGTCGGGTCCCCTACAGTGGGACTTTCCCTCAGGTCGGTAGTTAGGTAGGGATTGTGCGGCATGCAATAATAACCATTAACACATCAGCGTCTTTCCATACCTTTACTTGCAAATGAAAGGCGACCCAGGGAGGCTGATGGGGTTGATGGGGTGAGTTTTGAGGCAACAGCTAAGCAAGTTAGGGGCCCCTTTACTGTCCAACGAAGATGAGTACGACCACCTGAAGCGTATCCCCTCTATGATTCAGCTTATCCAAACTGTGTTCCCAGTCAATTTAGTGTTAGAGCCTTCATGAGGGGCTGAATCCTTATTTTTCCTGCGGATCAAGCTTCACTCCCCCTGACCCAGTTACTAGACTATAAGGGCTTGTTGCCGCGACCTAGGGTCCGGTAACTCTGGTTTTCTCTTCACTTCTTGTATAATAGTGTCCTTCGGTCTCCAGTAACCGTAGCAATGTGCAGGACTTTTCCAACCAAACGCCTTTTCCATTAATCTTCTTCCACTTTGCCCTTCGATTACCGACTCTTTATAGATAGTTCAGCTTTCTTCCAGTGGGGCACAGCTCTGACCGCAAAGGGGTGGTTTGCCACCTTTACCACCCCACGTTCTGAACTGAAGACGGGGCTCAAACTGAACACGTCTACTCTGTCCAAGGACAGAAACTGCACAGAAAATCACTCCCTTCCCACACCCTCTGGGGTGTCAGAAGGTACAGATTCATGAAGAACCTTAACTGTTACCTCTCCACTCACCTCCTGGTATTTGTCCAGGGCTACACATTCCCCCAGGAAAACAGCACCTCCCGGCGTAAAATAAAAAGAGGAATTTTGTTTTGCAAGAAAAATTAAACAATTAAACATTGGTTTTTCGTCCCATCCGGGAGGTAGGATACTTAACGTTGCAAACTTTAAAAAATACAAAAGTATTAAATACATTTAATAAAAAAACAAAACTTGTGAAGGACCCGCACCAAACCTTCAAGAGGTCCGGGGTGGGTTGCAGGACACCAATTGCAGACCTCACCAGTGCCCACCACCGGGTTTTTGGTTCGAGGTAAGTCAAGGTTTCATTGAAACCATTAAAAAGGCACTTTATGAACTTTTACAGGAAACAGTTTTTGGGCTGGCTCAGTCCTCGCCTCTGAGCCATTGTTAAAACGAAGCAAATAGGGAAAAACACATTTATATATAAACTTTTACAATGTTCACATAAATTCTTTATAACTACTGCGATATTAATGGGTAATTTCCCTTTTTGATTCTCTCTGATTACTGGTGTAGTTTTCAGGTTATCAAGTTGCGATTGTCTGCATGCTAACGCAAAACTATAAATCCTTAATCTTTCTATGGACTGGCAAGGTACTGTGGCGGGCGGTGTATCAGCTTCCCCCAGGAGATCCCATAGTATGGGGCGTGCTTCAGAATCCATCTTGGGTTCCACAGGTTGAGGTTTGCGGGTGGGTAAACTCCTGGCGGGCTCACTGGACCACAGCACAACTGGGGTAAAACTTCCTCTTTGGCTGATAAAACTGCAACCTGGAATTTCCAAAACTCCCAGTCGGGGCAATCCCGGGAAAAATCTCCCAATCTTGTGTAGGACCTCTTCTTTCTTTTTTCCTTGATTGGGACAGGGTTCTTTTCACAAACGTTTAAGTGTTCTGGACACAACTTCAAATGATCTCGGACACAGTGATTGTTGTTCTTCCTCCGTCTTTTACGACGACACAAACTTTTCTGTTGTCATTTTAGAATCTTGTATGACGTGGGTTCTTCTCCCCGATTATCCAATTTGTGCTCTTCCTCTTTTCTTTTTTAAGACTACCTCTCCAGGATCAAGGCTTGGCAGGGGGCATTTCGTTGTAAACATCTTCCTGTTTCTCCCGTGCCTTATTGAGACTTTCCTCTAACAGATTTGTACTCTTCGATTGCTCTTGCCGATTGACTCCCAGTTTTCCACGCCGTGTCCGCCTCCGGTCTACCACCCAATTCTAGATCCATTGGTATTTTCCGGCCTTGCTCTCATAAGATAGGGGGTGAGTATTTGACTTACAGGTATAGATTTACAAATCAACCAAATCAGGCAGTAAAATCCGCCATCGATTCCTGTTTCCAACGGTTGGGTTCAACAAGTCAAGACAATATGGTTCATCTTTTCACAAAGACCGTTGGTTTTGAGGGTGATATGGTTTGTTCTTATTTTCTTGCACCCTACATAGACAGAATTCTTAATAAATCGGCTTCAAAACGGTCCCGATGGTTAAGACTTCTCGGGATACCCATGCGGTCGCAGAAGCTTGCGAAGGTTTTCGCGGCCGTCACTGCCGGTTGGTCCTTAACTGGAACAACCACCAAATCTGGAGTAATGGCCCCAATAAAGGCGTAGAGTACCAATCTCTTGGCGGGCAATTTCGTGGTCCAGGGGGCCCCAATCTCCAGGGGACAGTCTCCGATAGGTTGCAGGGGTGCCTTCTGACTACCGTAGTCCTTTCTTCTAAGCCACAGGGTCCACAGTTCCGAACACCCTCTCATGGGCTGCCATCCCTACCCAAAAAAACCCCGGCATCTCAACAGGGTTCCCTTTCTCCAGCCAAAGTGTCCTGCTTATGTGGTATGCTTCCAACACCATTGGACGTCTGCCTTGGGGACCACGATTTGCCAGACCATTTCATGGGTTCTGGGGTTGACGTATCTCCTGCACAACTTTTCACGGTATAGGAACAACTGCTTTTCTTCGTTCCACAGAGCTTGGCTGACAATAGGTGCATCCTTTTCCAAGGAGGAACCTTCCTGTTTTAACAACTCCTTGATGCGGCTGACCACTGGATCACTGTCCTGAGTCCTTTTCCAGCTGTGATGGGGTAAAGGATTTAATGTTGCACCATACTGCTTTCTGTGAACTCGATGCTCGTGGACTACCCCTATTTCGATGGAACGCGGGTAGCTCAATTTCTTCCAGGTCGTCCGATTCTTCTTCCGTATTCAGGTCATGCGCATTCAGGACAACGCATCAGCATTAGCATTCTTTCGACCTGCCCGGTACTTGATAGTAAACTGGTAATTGGACAACCGAGCCATCCATCGCTGCTCCATGGCCCCCGCTTGGCGTTTCCAGGTGCGTTTAACGGGTTGTTGTCTGTGTACGCCGTGAACTTATTGGAGGCCAGATAGTGCTTAAATCTTTCAGTAATGGCCCGACCAGCGCCAGAAACTCCAGCTTGAAGCTGCTATAATTTTCCGGATTCCTCTCCGTTGCCTGAGTTTTCTGCTAGCATAAGCGATGACTTTTTCTTGGCCATTCTGCTTCTGACTGAGAACTGCTCCCAGCCCTTCATTACTGGCGTCGGTGTACAACAGGAACGGTTGGCTGTAATCAGGATAGGTTAAGATCTCATCACCTGTCAGGATCTCTTTCATCTTTTGGAATGCTTCAGCCTGTTCTTTACCCCAATTAAAGGGAGGGTTTCTGCTCTTTAAGGATTGTCCTACCAGGAGGTCCTGTAAAGGAGCTGCCTTCTTCGTGTAATCTTTCACGAATCTCCTGTAGTAACCCGTTAGTCCCAGGAACTGTCGCACTTCCTTAAGGTTCTTCGGCTCCGGCCACTTCTGGATGGCAGTGACTTTCTCTGGGTCTGGCGCTACTCCTTCCGAACTGACGATGTGCCCCAAGTATTGTACCTTCTGTTTGAGTAGATGGCATTTTGAGGGTTTCAACTTCATCCCGTACCTGGACAGGGACTCGAATACTTCTGCCAGGTGCTTCAGATGGTCCTCATATGTCTTGGAATACACGATGACGTCGTCTAGGTATAGCAGCACGGTTTCAAAATTGAGATTTTCCCAGACAATTTTCCATCACTCTCTGAAATGTTCCGGGGGGCATACTGAGCCCAAACGGCATTCTGTCGAACTCACAGAGCCCCATTGGGGTGGTGAAAGCGTTTTCTCACGATCCTCCTCAGCCACAGCCACTTGCCAGTAACCATAGCCCAGATCGAGGGTAGAAAAGTAGTTAGCCGTTTTCAGAGCAGCTAATGATTCCTCTATACGTGGTAGCGGGTATGCATCCTTGTGTGTTATGCGGTTCACCTGCCTGTAATCCACACACATTCTCATACTACCATCTTTCTTTTTAACCAGTACTAGAGGGGCTGCCCAGGGGCTACAACTATCCCTTATCACCCCAGCTTTCTTCATATCATTCAACATTTCTTTAGCTTTCTGATAATGAGCTGGAGGTATGGGCCTATACCGCTCTTTGATGGGAGGATGACTGCCTGTAGGGATATGATGTTGTACTCCTTAATGATCCCAAAATCAAGTGGATTTTTGCTAAACACTTGGGCGTACTCTTGCACCACCCGTAATACCCCTTGCTTCTGGTGAGCGGGAGTGGTGTCCGTCCCAACATGGAGTTGCTGACACCATTCCGCCACCTGAGTTGCTGGGTCATTGTCCTCCTCTATTTGACAGGAGTCTAAGGACTCAGCCGGGAGAATAGAATTATTATCAACAGCATGAAGTTTAGCAATGGTTGCATAACGGGGTAAATTTACTTCATCATCTCCCCAATTGAGAAGCCGTACCGGTACTCTTCCATTCACCACTTCTACTACTCCTCTAGCAGTCATAAGTGTAGTCTATGTTCTGAATGGGGGGTTCTACTACAGCTTGGTAATTCTGTCCTCTCAGACCTATGGCTGCCCTGCACCAAATGATCATTTCACTCATTGGGGGTATCATAATAGATCCGAGTCAGTGACCCGTACATTACCAATTTCGCCGTCGGTAAGCTTCGCTTGCTGCTGACACACCAGGGCCCGGATCTCTCTTTGGATTACTCCTTTCTGCCTTGGTCGGGCAATCTCAGCGAGCTGTTGGAGCAAGAACACAACTTCTCCCAAACAATTACCGATAATGTTAGTACCCAAAATTATATTTAGACCGTTCTCCTCATTTACAGTCTTTACTACCAGAAGCCCTTGGTCTTTCAACTCCTCTCTGCCCACCTTTACATCTACACATTTTGTTCCGAGTACTTCTACAGGAAGACCATTAGAAGCATACACAGTAAAGTCAAGGCTCGGAGGTTTAAGACTGTCCATTGACCAGTACTTGGTATATAGAGCATCAGGTATTAGGGTCACCTGGGACCCAGTGTCTAACAATGCTGGAACAGCAATACCATCTAGAATAATAGACAGGTAGGGTCGCCCGCCCACATACCTGCGGTTCCAGTCTAGGGGGCCTGACGGGTATTCTCTGGGTGTTGGCCCTTGGACCCAGGTTCTGCCCGTTTAAAGGACACTGTGTAGACAGATGACCTTTCCGGTTGCAGCGATAACAGATGATCTCTCGACGAGAAGGGTGTTGATCAGAGGTTGCTCCTGGGGGTGGCGTTGTCCTCCTCCGGGGGGGGCGACGTCTTCTTTCTTCTCCGGTGCATCCACGGAACGTCCTCTGGGCAGTCAGCTAACAAGATCTTCCCTTCCTCCTCTTTCCGCAGCTGCAGGGCACTCATTACAGCACCAGATTTTTAGTCAGCTGGCGCACCTCTGAGCGCAGACAGTCCAATTCACTAGGAGGTGTCACCTGCGCTTTGGCTTCAGCCACTAGCGGGGAAAAGGGGGTTACTGCCAGTTCCGGAGTGACTTCAGCCTGATGATGTTGGGTGGCCACCTCAGGTTTGCCCAGGGGCCGCAGCCCTTTTATTGCCATGTCCTTTAGGGCATCAAAGGTAGCATCAGGATGATCTAAGGACCACCAATTCACAGTTCTGCGTTCCTCTGGGGATCTCAATCCCTGTATAAATTGTTCTTTCAGCATTCTATTCTCGTCGATAGCATTTAAATTGTTAATTTGCTTGAGGGCTCTCAGGGCTCCCTGTAGTCGGCAAGCATAGTCTCGGATGCTGTCACCTGGCTGTTGTGAACAGTGATAGAAGGCCATCCGGAGATCCGTTTCTGTGCGGTCTTCAAATATGGCATGTAGCTTAAGGAAGATCGCAGGTACCGACTCCTGATCAGCGGTATCCCAAGTCTCCACTTCCCTTTCAGCAGCGCCAGTTAGCTGCCCTATTAGCACAGCAGCTTTTTGTCTCTCAGGCATAGAGTACATTTCTAAGATGCTGCATAACTTCCGCTTGAAGCCTGCTAATGTGCCTGGCTCACCGCTGTACTGGGGAAGCCATTTCGCCCCAGGCATATATGGAGGCGTTAGTGGCATGATCGGGACTACCGGACTGGGTGCAGGGCCTGCGCCCCCATCTGGCGCTACAATACCAGACGGTGCGGGATTGGGGCCTCCGGCCGGGGCCGCACTGTCAGCCGGTTGTTGTGACATCTTAGCGCCCCCTTGGTTAAACGGAGCCTACCGGTTTCAGATGCTGCTATTTCACAGGCACCGCAGTGGGAACAGGACCTTCGTCGCAGGCGCTCTGATGTCAGAGCGTTCACTTCCTGTTGCAGGACCTGCCGCTGAGTCAGAGCCGGGGGCGTGTCCAAGACTTTGCGCGCTCTTTCAGGTACGCCCACCTTCTTCTCCAGCGCTTTAGGGCGCGAATCTGGCGGCAAATATGGCGGTATTTGGCGCCAAACAACAGCAACAGTCTTTTTCACCAAAACACTCCACAGGCACACAGGGCTCGCAATGCTGCAAGTTTCGTATCCTGTTCGTGACGCCAAGTTTTTGTGTCGACCCGCCACCACAATTGTGGGTTACCAGGGCAATGGGGTACTCAGAGCCGAGCCCGTAGAAGTCTATGGGGATTGTCACAGGTAGCTGTGGCTCGGTCTGTGGCCCTGGCGGTCTGGCGTATGTTGGGGATATATTTACAGGGGATAGGTTTATATACAGTTCGTGACGCCACCTGTAGTATTCTGGTAATTTGTACCAGCGCTGCTGTAGATCTCTGAGGGGATGGTGAGGCAGCTAGATGTCGGGTCCCCTACAGGTGGGACTCTTCCCTCAGGTCGGTAGTTAGGTAGGGATTGTGCAGGCATGCAATAATAACTCAGTCTCACACGATCAGCGTCTTTCCATACCTTTACTTGCAAGATGATAAGGCAGATCCCAGGAGGCTGATGGGGTTGATGGAGGATGAGCTTTGAGGCAACAGCTAAGCAAGTTAGGGGCCTCCTTTACTGTCCAACGAAGATGAGTACGACCAGCCTGAAGCGTAGTCCCCGCTTATCCAAAGCTGTGCTTCCCAGTCAATTTAGTGTTAGGAGCCTTTCTATGAGGGAGCTGAATCCTTATTTTGTCCTGCAGAGACTCAAAGTCTTCACTCCCCCTGACCCCAGTTACGTACTGACTATAAGGGGCTTGTTTGCCGCGACCTAGGGTCCGGTAAATCTCTGGTTTTCTCTTCACTATGCTTGTAGCTAATAGTGATCCTTCGGTCTCCAGTAACCGGTAGCAATGTGCAGGACTTTTCCAAGCCAAACGCACTTTTCCATTAATCTTCCTTCCACTTTGCCCTTCGATTTACTCGACTCTTAATAGATAGTTCAGTCTTTCTTCCAGTGGGGCACAGCTCTGACTAGGCTAAGGTGGATTAGACCACCTGTACCAGCCTCCACGTTCTGAACTGAAGACAGGCTCAAACTGGACACGTCTACTCTGTCCAAGGACAGGAAACTGACTGACTAGAAAATCACTCCCTTCCACACCCCTGCTGGGTGTGTCAGAAGTGTACATGATGTCATGAAGAGACCTTAACTGTTACCTCTCCACTCATCCTCCTGGTATTGTGTACCAGGGCTACACACCGGCGCCCGCTGTCAGACGCTGAGAGGGAACAGTGAGCAGCACAGGAGCCGGGAGGTGAGTTTTTTTTTTAGTTTTTTTTTAATGGGGGTGCAGTCGAGTCCTGGCTGGAGAGGTCGTCATGTCAGTGTGGGCCAGATGGAAAAGACATGAAAAGTGAACAATTCCATTAGAAAGAACATCAGCGGTAAGTCATTATCTGTACCTGTGCTGTAATCTATTATATGTTCTGTAGGACTGGTATTATTTAACACAGACCATATGGCGGTAATATCAATATTGGTCTTTTTATATATAGATTATTTTGGCCAACACGCGGTCATTTGCTGAGGTTCTCTGATGATGGGCCCACTCAGAAGTTTTGCCCCCACTAAACCAAAACCCTAGCTACGCCTATGGCTCTCTCTCTCTCGTCTTTCTTTCTCGCTCTCTGTTCTTTCCTTTTCACTCTCTGTTCTTTTTTCTCTCTGTTCTTTCTTTCTCTCTTTTCTTTCTTTCCTCTCTTTCTTTCTCTGTTTGTTCTTTCTCTCTCGCTGCTCTTTCTTTCTTTTCCTCAGTACCAGCCACTGTGCCCTCATTACCAGTCAGTGTGATCAGCATGCTAAATGGTTACGCTTGGGGCGAGGATATGGGTGTGATTAGCTGTGAAATGGGTGTTGTCGGGGCGTGGCCTAAAATTTTCAGCGGCGCGCAACACGCGCCGCAGCCTTTAGTCCTCTTTCCTGTCTTCCAAATTTGGGAGGTATGCTGTATGACCTCCCTACAACTTCTGGCCATGCTCCTGATGAGCGCAACGGATGGTCTTGTGAGGGATCTCCTCCCACACCTGGACTAAAGCATCCACCAACTCCTGGACAGTCTGTGGTGCAACGTGGCATGGCCTAAAATTTGCTGCAGCAGGCACAGTGTGCCAGAGCCTTTGTCCCTCTTTCCCTTCTTCAAAGGTTGGGAAGTATGATGGTGGGCCCCAAGAATAATTTTTCTCTGGTGGGCCCAAGGTACTCCAGTCTGACGCTGCTGGCAAGGTCCATGGATATTGGCTCCTTAACAGCCTTAAATACCATGCCTCAGCAGCAGGGGCGTACATATAAATCATGGGGCCCCGTAGCAAAAGTCTGAATGTTCCCCACCCCCCCAAAAAAAAAACCCAGAGGCATTGTAAATGTAAAGTGCCAGTAACACGCACCACATGTGTGGATACCAGGGCTATGGGGTACTCGGAGCCGAGCCCATAGAAGTCTATGGGAGTTGTCACTGGCAGCGGGACTCGGTCCGTGGCCCTGGCGGTCATGCAATGGGGGATATTTACAGAGGATTTGTAGGATAGGTAGTTCGTGACGCCACCTGTGGTATCTGATCAATTGGACCAGCGCTGCTATAAGGATCTTCACAAGGGATGTTATGGGGGCAGCTGGGTGGTAAGTCTCCCACAGGTGAGACGGGTCCCTGGAAGTCTATGGTGGTGATGCAGGGTGTAGTTAAGAATTCAGTCACACACAATGCAGCTTCTTTTCATACCTTTACTGGTAGATGGTTCAAGCAGGTCCCGGGGAGCTGGTCGGGGTGGAGAATGCACATTCGGATAACCGCTGAGCAGGTTAGAGGCCTCCTTAACTTCAAATGTATCTGAGTCCAAACTTGCGTGAAGCGAAGTTAACTCTACAATCTCCAGCTTTCTCAATAGCTGTAATGCCCGGCCGACATTGTGGTGGAGCCTTCTATGTCTCTGACTAGCAGATGTTGAGAGAACTAAGTCCTTACTTTTGTCTGGCCATTGACTCAAAGTCCCCGTTCTCCCTGACTCCGGTTACGTATCGACGCTTAGGGCTGCACTCTGCGACCTGTAGTCCAGATGCCTCCGGTTTTCTTGTTACTAAGCTTGAAACTTTAGCAACGCTTCGGACCCCGGTGTCCGGCAAATTAGTGCAGGCAATCCAATACCTGAAGCACTTCTCTATGTCTTCTCCACTGCGCCCTTCGCCCTGCTTCCCGCTCTTAACATAAGCACTTGTAGCTTTGTTGGAAAAGTCAGCTTTCTCCTAGAGCTCACTGAATAGCTCTCAGTATCCTCCAAGTCCAGACTGGACTGAGACTGAACTGCACTGTCCTCAGACAGGAAGCAGACTGAGGGATGACTCACTCCTGAGCCACCCGGAGCTTGACTGAACTCTGACTGAACTGATCTGTCCGAAGACAGGAAACTATCTGACTCTGCTACGTGTCACTCCCTTTTATACCCCTAGTGGGTGTGTCTGAAAGTGTGAGTGAAGTGAATAGATAACAAGCTTTTGCGGTTACCTTCCTGTGCATTCTCCTGGATTTATGTGTGCCTGACATAGCTGGGCCACACATCCCCCTTGGTTAAACACAGCACTCCAGGGCTGTAAAAGAGAAAAAGAAAACATTTTTGTTTTGCATTAAACATAACATTTTTAACTCTTCCCATCCGGGAGGTAAGACTTCTTGAACGTTACAATTTGTACATTAGAAAAAATACAAAAGTATCAAAGTATCAAAACATTTCCATAAATAATAGACAATATTCTTGTGGAGGACCCGCACCAAAAACCTCCCACGTGGGTCCTGGGTGGGCTGCAGGACTTCTGACTGCAGACCTCACTCTAGGCCCACCATACGGGTTTTTCTTCAGAGGTATTTCAAGGCTTTGTGTAAAACCAAGATAATGCACCATAGTGCAACTATTTACAATATAAGTTCTTGGGCTGGCACAGTCCACAGCCACGCAGTCCTTTGGCATGGTTAAACACATTTCAAACAATTACATTATACTTTAACTCTTATTAAAGTGCAAATCTTGTAAAACTTTATACAATTTGTCAGTGACAATAAACCCTGTCTGGGTCTTGCTAACTAGTTTATTAGGACTACTCCTGATAGCGAATAGGTAGTTTTCCTTTAGTGATACGTTCTGACCTACGTGGGGTAGCGTCAGGTATAGTAGTCTCTAACCTTTCTGTTCTGCGTAACGGCAAACTATAGATACGACTCCACCTCTCTAGGGACCTGGCAAGCATGCTAGCGACTGGGCGAGGCGGTACTGCTTCACCAGGGGACTCCACTTCTTGTGGTGTTGCTTCTTGCGGTTCCGCTGCTTGGGATCCCAATGGTTGAGGGTCTGCCGGAACAGGTCCTTCCGGAACTAACTCTACTGGCACGATTGGTATGACTGGATGTAGAAACTCTTCTTGCGGTTGATAAAACTGCAGCACAGGAATAATTACAGCGTCTCCCAATCTGGGCCAATCCGCAGGTAAATCTCCCAAATCCGTGTGTATGACCGCTTCATCACTCTCTTCCTGATTGACAACAGGGTTTTCTTCACGGAGCTTTAATGGGCCAGGACACAACTTTAAATGATCTCTAGACACAGTTGCCGTCGTTTTTCCTCCATCCTTACTAATGGCACAGACCTTTCTGTTATCAAAATTGGAATTTTGCACGACATATGGCTCCTGTTCCCACTGATCATCCAACTTGTGCATTCTTCTTTTCCTTTTGAGCACCATTTCTCCAGGCATAAAAGGCGTAGCGGGAGCATTTTTGTTATAGCTCTTCTCTTGCTTTTCTCTTACTTTGTTGAGACTGTCTTCTACGCAGGCTTGTACTCTCCTGTACTGTTCTTGTCGATTCGTGTCCCAATCTTCAGCATTGGCATCAGCCTCTGGTTCTACCACACCCAGTTCCAAATCCATTGGCAGTCTTCCGGGTCTTGCTCTCATAAGGTAGGCTGGAGTGCAGTTGGTGGAACTTACTGGTATGTGGTTGTACAAGTCAACCAGGTCAGGTAACAAGTCTGGCCACCGATTTCTTTCTTCCAGGGGTACAGTTTTCAGTAAATCCATGACAATGTGATTCATCTTTTCACAAAGGCCATTGGTCTGAGGGTGGTACGGTGTCGTTCTGATCTTTTTACACCCATACAAGTGACAGAATTCCTGAAACAGTTCAGCTTCAAAGGCTGGACCTCGATCAGTCAGTACCTGCTCTGGATATCCGTGTGGTCTGCAGAAACTTGCTTGGAAGGTCTTTGCTGCCGTCTCTGCTGTCAGATCTTTGACAGGGGCGACCACCAGAAATTTGGAATAGTGATCCACCATGGTCAGGGCATATGAGTATCCTGACCTGCTTGGGGACAACTTGACGTGATCCAATGCCACAATCTCTAAGGGACGAGTCGTCCGGATAGGCTGCAGGGGTGCTCTCTGACTATGATAGTCTTTTCGTCTGAGTCCACAGGGTCCACAGTTCCGGCACCACTTCTCGATGGAGCTGCGCATCCCTACCCAGTAGAACCGACACCTCAACAGGGTCTCCAGCTTTTTCCAGCCAAAGTGTCCTGCTTGATCGTGGTAGGCTTCTAACACCATTTGGATGTCTGCTCTGGGGACCACTATCTGCCAAACCATCTCATGGGTCCTTGGGTCGACGTATCTCCTGCACAACTTCTCACGGTATATGAACAACCGGCTTCTCTCGTTCCACAGGAGCTTTGCTGGTACGGGTGCATCTTTCTCCAAGGAGGAACCTTCCTGTCTTATCAGCTCCTTGACACGGCTGACCACTGGATCACTGTCCTGAGTCTCCTTCCAGCTGTGATGAGGTAAAGGCTTCAACATCTCACCACACCGCTTTCTATAGACTCGTTGCTCTTGGACCATCCCATTTCGGTGGAACGCAGGTAGCTCGATTTCTTCCAGGTCGTCCGTTTCTTCTTCCGTGTCAGATTCATGCGGCATTCTGGACAAGGCGTCCGCGTTGGCATTTTTACGGCCCGCTCTGTACTTGATGGTAAACTGATAGTTTGACAGCCGAGCCATCCAACGTTGCTCCATGGCTCCCAGTTTGGCTGTTTCAAGGTGCGTCAAGGGGTTGTTGTCGGTGAACGCAGTGAACTTGTTGGAGGCAAGGTAATGTTTGAATCTTTTGGTAATGGCCCAGACCAGCGCCAGAAACTCCAGTTTGAAGCTGCTATAGTTTTCCGGGTTCCTCTCAGTTGGCCTGAGTTTTCTGCTGGCATATGCGATGACTTTTTCTTGGCCATTCTGCTTCTGACTGAGGACAGCTCCTAATCCTTCGTTACTGGCATCTGTGTATAGCAGGAACGGTTGGCTGTAATCTGGGTAGGCTAAGATTTCATCGCCGGTCAGGATCTCTTTCATCTCTTTGAATGCCTCAGCTTGTTCTTTACCCCAATTGAATGGAGGGTTTCTGCTCTTGAGAGGTTGTCCGACCAGGAGGTCCTGTAAAGGCGCCGCTTTCTTAGTGTAATCTTTTACAAACCTCCTGTAGTAACCTGTTAGTCCCAGGAACTGACGCACCTCCTTTAGATTCTTCGGCTCCGGCCATTTCTGGATGGCTGTGACCTTCTCGGGGTCCGGCGCTACTCCTTCGGAACTGACAATATGTCCCAAGTATTGTACCTTCCGTTTGAGCAGATGGCATTTAGAGGGCTTCAGTTTCATCCCATACTTGGACAGTGACTCGAATACCTCCGCCAGGTGCTTCAGATGATCTTCATATGTCTTGGAGTACACAATTACGTCGTCCAGGTACAGCAGCACAGTTTCGAAGTTGAGATGTCCCAGGCAGCTCTCCATCACTCTCTGGAATGTTCCTGGGCACTGCTGAGTCCAAACGGCATTCTGTCAAACTCGCAGAGTCCCATTGGGGTGGTGAAAGCAGTTTTCTCCCGATCCTCCTCAGCCACAGCTACTTGCCAGTACCCACTAGTAAGGTCGAGGGTAGAAAAGTAGTTAGCCGTTTTCAGAGCAGCTAAGGATTTCTCAATGCGTGGTAGTGGGTATGCATCTTTATGTGTTATGCAATTTACTTGTCGGTAATCTACACACATTCTCATGCTACCATCCTTTTTCTTAACTAGAACTAGAGGTGCTGCCCAGGGGCTACAACTATCCCTTATCACCCCGGCTTTCTTCATGTCACGCATTTCCTTAGCTTTCTGATAGTGGGCTGGAGGTATAGGCCTGTACCGCTCTTTGATGGGAGGATGACTGCCTGTAGGGATATGATGCTGTACTCCCTTAATTGTCCCAAAGTCAAGTGGGTGTTTGCTAAATACTTGTGCGTACTCTTGTACCACCCGTAGTACCCCCTGTTTCTGGTGGACGGAAGTGGTGTCTGTCCCTATATGAAGCTGCTGACACCAGTCCGCTACCGGGGTTGCCGGATCATTATTCTCCGCTGGTTGGCGGGAGGCTAAGGACTCGGTTGTGAGGATAGAATTGTTATCTACGGCATGTAATTTAGCAACTGTGGCATAACGTGGTAAATTTACTTCGTCGTCCCCCCAGTTGAGAAGTCGTACTGGTACTCTCCCATTTATTACTTCCACTACCCCTCTAGCAATCATGAGTGTAGGTCTGTGTTCTGAGCGATGGGGTTCTACTACTGCTTGGTAGTTCTGTCCTCTCAGACCTATGGCTGATCTACACCATATTAACATTTCACTCATTGGGGGTATTACAATGGGATTCGAGTCTGTGACCCGTACATTACCGATTTCACCATCTGTAAGCTTCGCTTGCTGCTGGCACATCAGGGCCCGGATCTCCCTCTGGATCACTCCCTTCTGCTTTGGCTTGGCAACTTCAGCGAGCTGTTGGAGCAAAAACACAACTTCTCCCAGACAGTTACTGATAATGTTAGTACCTAATATCACATTTAGGCCATTTTCCTCATTTACAGTCCTGACTACTAGGAGTCCCTGATCCTTCAGCTCCACCCTGCCCACTTTTACGTTCACGTTTTTGGCTCCAATTACTTCAACAGGGAGACCATTGGTGGCGTACACTGTCAAGTCAGGGCTCGGGGGCTGGAGACTGTCCATGGACCAAAATTTATTGTAAAGGACGTCAGGTATGATGGTCACCTGAGATCCAGTGTCCAGCAGTGCAGGGATTGCAATCCCGTCCATAATTATGGACAGGTAGGGCCGTCCACCCACGAACCTGCGGTTCCAGTCTAAGGGGCCTGATGAGTCTACTCCTGGGTGTTGGCCCTCTGACCCAGGATCGGCTCGTTTAAAGGACATTGCTGAGCCATATGACCTTTTTGGTTGCAGCGGTAGCAGATGATCTCCCGGCGAGGATGGTGTTGATCAGGAGTCGCTCCTGGGGGTGGCGTGGTCCTCCTCCGGTGAGGCGACGTCCTCCATTTCATCCAAGGGACATCCTCCGGACAGTCGGCTAGTAGGATCTTTCCTCCTTCCTCTTTCCGCAGTTGCAGGGCATCCATTACAGTGGCCAGGTTCTTAGTCAGCTGGCGCACCTCTGAGCGCAGACATTCCAACTCACTAGGAGGCGCCACCTGCGTTTTAGCTTCTGCCACCTGCGGGGAAAAGGTGGGTACTGCCGGCTTAAGAGTGGCTTCACCCGGGTGATACTGATTTGCCACCTCAGGCTTTTCCAGGGGTCGCAGTCCTTTTATTGCCATGTCCTTTAGGGCATCAAAGGTGGCATCTGGATGATCCAAGGACCACCAGTTTACAGTCCTGCCTTCCGCTGGAGACCTCAGTCCCCGCACGAATTGCTCTTTCAACATTTGGCTCTCATCAATGGGACTTGTAGGGTTAGCCTGTTTAAGAGCTCGCAGGGCCCCCTGTAGTCGGCAGGCGTAGTCCCTAATACTGTCACCCGGTCTCTGGAAGCACTGATAAAATGCCATCCGGAGATCCGTTTCTGTGCGGTCCTCAAAGATGGCCTGTAGCTTTAAGAGAATCGCAGGTACCGACTCCTGGTCTGCAGTGGTCCAAGTTTCTACTTCTCTCTCAGCCGCACCAGCTAACTGTCCTATTACCACTGCAGCTTTTTGCTTCTCAGTCATGGAGTACATATCTAAGATGCTACATATTTTCCTTTTAAACCCTGGCAGGGTGTCTGGCTCGCCGCTGTACTGGGGGAGCCACTTTGCTCCTGGCATGTATGGGAGCGCTAGGGGCATAAGCGGGACCACCGGACCAGGTGAGGGGCCCGCACCTCCATCCTGCACTACAACGCCAAGCGGTGGGCTATTGGAGCCACCGGCGGGGGCCGCTCCGTCTGCCGGTTGCTGCGACATGTTGGTGCCCCCTTGGTTAATCTGAGCCTACCTCTTTCACAGGCTGCAGCGTCGCAGGCACAGCGGTGGAGACAGGACCTTTGTCGCTGGCGCTCTGATGATGCCGCGGTATCTTGCGATGCAGTTTGCTATGCAGTTTGCGATGTGGATTGCAATGCAGATTGCGATTCAGTTTGCGATGCGGTTTGTGATGCAGATTGCGATGCAGTTTGTGATGCGGCTTGCGATGCAGATTGCGATGCAGGTTGGGGGCGTGTCCAGGAAACAGCGCGCTCTTTCAGGTACGCCCCCCTTCTTCACCAGCGCCTCAGGGCGCGAATATGGCGGTAAAATGGCGGTATTTGGCGCCAAAAGTGACAAACAGCAAACAGTCTTTTTTCACCAAACAGTTCAATAGGCACACAGGACTCACAATTGCAAGCTTCGCATCCTGTTCGTGACGCCAGGAGATAACACGCACCACATGTGTGGATACCAGGGCTATGGGGTACTCGGAGCCGAGCCCATAGAAGTCTATGGGAGTTGTCACTGGCAGCGGGACTCGGTCCGTGGCCCTGGCGGTCATGCAATGGGGGATATTTACAGGGGATTTGTAGGATAGGTAGTTCGTGACGCCACCTGTGGTTTCTGATCAATTGGACCAGCGCTGCTATAAGGATCTTCACAGGGGATGTTATGGGGGCAGCTGGGTGGTAAGTCTCCCACAGGTGAGACGGGTCCCTGGAAGTCTATGGTGGTGATGCAGGGTGTAGTTAAGAATTCAGTCACACACAATGCAGCTTCTTTTCATACCTTTACTGGTAGATGGTTCAAGCAGGTCCCGGGGAGCTGGTCGGGGTGGAGAATGCACATTCGGATAACCGCTGAGCAGGTTAGAGGCCTCCTTAACTTCAAATGTATCTGAGTCCAAACTTGCGTGAAGCGAAGTTAACTCTGCAATCTCCAGCTTTCTCAATAGCTGTAATGCCCGGCCGACATTGTGGTGGAGCCTTCTATGTCTCTGACTAGCAGATGTTGAGAGAACTAAGTCCTTACTTTTGTCTGGCCATTGACTCAAAGTCCCCGTTCTCCCTGACTCCGGTTACGTATCGACGCTTAGGGCTGCACTCTGCGACCTGTAGTCCAGATGCCTCCGGTTTTCTTGTTACTAAGCTTGAAACTTTAGCAACGCTTCGGACCCCGGTGTCCGGCAAATTAGTGCAGGCAATCCAATACCTGAAGCACTTCTCTATGTCTTCTCCACTGCGCCCTTCGCCCTGCTTCCCGCTCTTAACATAAGCACTTGTAGCTTTGTTGGAAAAGTCAGCTTTCTCCTAGAGCTCACTGAATAGCTCTCAGTATCCTCCAAGTCCAGACTGGACTGAGACTGAACTGCACTGTCCTCAGACAGGAAGCAGACTGAGGGATGACTCACTCCTGAGCCACCCGGAGCTTGACTGAACTCTGACTGAACTGATCTGTCCGAAGACAGGAAACTATCTGACTCTGCTACGTGTCACTCCCTTTTATACCCCTAGTGGGTGTGTCTGAAAGTGTGAGTGAAGTGAATAGATAACAAGCTTTTGCGGTTACCTTCCTGTGCATTCTCCTGGATTTATGTGTGCCTGACATAGCTGGGCCACACACCAGCACAGTGAGGGAAGTTGAGTCGCACAGAGACAGGGTTTTGGGGGTACTCGGCACCGATCACGTCGACTTCTATGGGGGATGTCACGAGTAGCACAGCTCGGTCCGTGACCTGGGCGATCACTGGAATGTGGGATATTTCCAGGGGATGATAGAATGTTCGTGTAGTTTGTCGTGACGCCACCTGTAGTACCTGGTCAGGGTGTCCAGCGCTGCTGTGCAGGTCCTCTGGAAGGGATGGTGTAGTGCAGGTAGGTGAAAAGTCTTCTACAGGTAACACGCTATCCTTCCAGGGCAGATAGATGTGAGATAGAGCAATGGTGCAAAGTGATGTAGCAGAGTGGACTATGCGACGTAGTAAGAAAGCAGGAAACACTTCAAGTTAAACGTTGCATAATAAAATTTTTAATAATAACATTACAAAAGTGCAAATGGCTTATATTATGTGACATGTTTTGTTACTGTTCATACCCTTGATATGTGTTATACATGTGTGTTAATAAATACATATTCAACAAACGTGCAAATAGCATTAGTGCCGAAGTTCGTGGAGACTTCTTAGGACTACAACCCCACCGGGGTAACTTCACAGTGTCCTTTACTTGTGCTTGTGGAGGACCCGCTCCAAACCTCCAACTGTGGTCTTGGGTGGGCTGCAAGACTTTCCTTGAGCAGACCTCACTTTCGGCCACACCAAACGGGTTTTTAGTTTCTGAGGTAGTTGAAAATAGTGCACAGTAAAGTTTTTTGTAAAACCAAGATGGAGCACCGAAGTGCCAACTATTTACAGAAAAGTTTGTGAGCCAGTACAGTTCATGGCTTCAAAGTTCAACATTTTCATTACAGTGAAACACCATTACCCAACCTGGGTATATTAAGGCAACAATAAACTTGTTCTTCTGAACATTCACCCGTCCGGGTACATCAAACCATTACCCAACCTGGGTATATTAAGGCAACAATAAACTTCTTTTTATGAACATTCACCCGTCCGGGTACATCAATAATTTAACTATTTACATACAGAGACCCTGTCCAGGTTATTTAGACTTCTTTGGCTGGCCTCTTACAGGTACCACCTGGTACTGTTCTGGAGCTTGCCAAACATCCGTGACAGGAGGGTCCACCCAGACCTGATGACGTCGTGTGGCCTGTACAGTGACGTCGTGACCCGCTATCTGGGTCTGTGTGGCCACCTCTTTCGTCTCCCTCCGGGTCTGGAACCCTATGTCCCGGACTGTACGAACCCCAGGGGGCCTAACAGGCGCCGGGTACGGGCCAGCTATCATTATCATGTCCATAGCTGGGGCTGCTGAGGAGACCACTGAGGGAGGCTGGGGAGATTTACGGCGTGGGGTGGGCACTTGTGCAGAGGCCTGGTTGGGGGAGGCTGAAGGCTCGTAGGGTCTGTCAGTTTCCTGACACTCTGGGGAGTAGGGGTCGCACCTGGTAACATTTAGGGCGTACCATCCATTGTAACCCCAGTGTCGGGTGTAAGTCACCAAGTCTCCTGGCAACAGGTCCCTCCCCGGGTGTCCTTCTGGGAGGTGAGCCTCCACGTCCCGCCGGGTTACAAAAACTTCTAAATAAAGTCCAGGCTCCTGGATGAAGCCCCAACCATCTTTTAACTTAAAGTTCCGTACTGCACCCTTACGCCGCGGCTCCCTCACCGTACTTTTATCCTTTCTCATACGTGCCTTCTCTGCCAGGTCCTTCTCCAGGTGACGTTGCCGAAGCTTTTGGGATTCTCGCTGCTCCCTTTGTCGCTCTGCTTCCCGCTCCCGACGTCTCCACTCTTCCTCCTGACGCCGGTTGTAATTCTCCTCCACCAGCTGCTCCATGTCTCCAACATCAAACGCCAGCTTACGATGTCCGGTTTGCGGCAGCTCTCCTGGCGCCCGCCAGTCCTGGCGGCGCTCACCTGTGGCGGAAGCAGCCGGCTCTGGAACAGATGACGGTCGGGGCTCCGGTACAGGCAGGTAGAGCTCTGGTGCCTGCGCGGCCTCCTCCATGAGGACGGGTGTCGCTTCTTCTGCCTCAGCGACGGGGGCAGACAGCGGGATCTGGGGTGCTGGTGCGGCGTTTTCAGCAGGAACAGGTGCCTCCACTGTGATACTGGCAACCGGTTCAGATTGCAAGGGCTGGGATGCCCGCACGGCCTCCTCTACTGGAACGGGTGCCTCCACTGAGATACTGGCAACCGGTTCAGATTGCAAGGGCTGGGATGCACACACGGCCTCCTCTACTGGAACGGGTGCCTCACCTTCCGGTACAGACACTTCAGGGGGTAAGAGGGATTGGCGCCGCTCCAATTGTAGTTTTAGGGCCCGCCAGCTCGCTTCCATCCTGGCGACCTCCTCCCGGTGCCGGGCCAGGTCTCTCAGGGTATCCTCCGCTTCTTCCAGCGTAGGAGGGTTTCCAGGCCGGGTGCCAAACGGTGGCTCCGTGGCGATCGGGTCGCTTCCGTGGGGGGAGAGCTCTGACTCCTCCATCCCTTCCACTTCTGCTCACGTCCATTCGCCATCTCTGCCAAGTCACATGTGTCATTAGCATCAGGAGAGGCGCCATCTTTTGTAGGGAGGCGGGACCTTTGCGTTCGTTTCCGCCCAATGAGGAGGATGAGGAGGCGGAACTCCAGAGCTGTGGGGCACGATCTTACATTGCAGTAACATTTAGAGTGTGCGGACATCGTTTTCGCGCCACGGAGTGAGTGTACGCCCACGAGAGCACGCCCTTATTCTTCACCTGTGCCTCGTGGCGCAGATATGACGGAAAAATGGCAAATACAGTCTATGATGATTTTTGCAATTCTCAAGCAAAAAAACAGTTCAATTAAGGCACACAGGACTCGCTTATAGCGAGCTTCTGAATCCTGTTCGTGACGCCAAAGTTGAGTCGCACAGAGCCACAGGTTTTGGGGGTACTCGGCACCAAGCCCATCGACTTCTATGGGGGATGTGACGGGTAGCACAGCTATGTCCGTGCCCTGGTCGCTCACTGGAATGTGGGATATTTCCAGGGGATGATAGAATGTTTGTGTAGTTTGTCGTGACGCCACCTGTAGTACCTGGTCAGGGTGACCAGCGCTGCTGTGCAGGTCCTCTGGCAGGGATGGTGTAGTGCAGCTAGGTGATAAGTCTTGTACAGGTAAGACGGTATCCTTCCAGGGCAGATAGATGTGAGATAGAGCAATGGTGCAGAGTGATGTAGCAGAGTGGAGTATGCGACGTAGTAAGAAAGCAGGAAAGGAAACAATTCTTACTACAAAGACATGCAGCATAAGGCTGCCTCAACCCCTCCCATCCAACTAGCTACACCCTGTTCTAACCAGCCTGAGCTAGACCATCCATTGGGTCCGCCTACACTCAGCTGGCATAGTGTACTGTTGAATGCAGTGGTTGGAGTCAATGGGGTGTTTCCTCCTTACCTGAGAGTAAGTTGTCACACCGCTGGGTGCGATGCAACATCTCTGTGGCGACTGGACCCTCGGGTGCTTCTGTCTTTTCACAAATGCCGGCTTTACTCGGCAATTGAATCAGAGGCTATTTTACTATGTAGAAGTGAATAAACTATAAATATATGTATATATATATGTCACAATGACATGTATATATATATATATATATATATATGTATTCTATGTGTGTATATTTTGTGTTTACAAGGAAAGAAAGTGTTTTTTTAGTTGCGATATTTTGTTCCCATAGACTTACATGGGACTTCCGGTATCGGAATCGGATATCGCCGATATTTAGTGATATCGGCGATGCCATTCCGATCCGATATTTTTAGATATCGAGCAGTATCGCTCAACACTAGTTATAAGGGTTAAAGGTTGACCAGCGATTTCTCATTTTTACAACACCATTTTTATTTTAGGGACCACCTCACATTTGAAGTCACTTTGAGGGGTCTATACGATAGAAAATACCCAAAAGTGACACCATTCTAAAAACTGCACCCCTCAAGGTGCTCAAAACCACATTCAAGAAGTTTATTAACCCTTTACATGCTTCACAGGAACTGAAGCAATGTGGAAGGAAAAAATTAACATTTAACTTTTTTTGCAAAAAAAATTTACTTCAGAACCAATTTTTTTTATTTTCACAAGAGTTAAAAGAGAAAATAAACCACAAAATTTGTTGTGCAATTTCTCCTGAATACGCTGATACCCCATTTTTAGCCCATTATTTTTTATTTTCCCAAGGGTAACAGGAGAAATTAGAACCCCAAAATTGGTGTGCAATTTGTCCTGAGTACGCTGATACCCCATATGTGGGGGGAACCACTGTTTGGGTGCATGGGAGAGCATGGAACGGAAGGAGCGCCATTTTGTAATGCAGACTTTGATGGAATGTTCTGCGGGCGTCATGTTGTGTTTGCAGAGCCCCTGATGTGCCTAAACAGTAGAAACCCCCCGCAAGTGACACCATTTTGGAAACTAGACCCTCCATGGAACTTATCTAGATGTGTGGTGAGTACTTTGAACCCCCAAGTGCTTCCCAGAAGTTTATTAACGCATAGCCGTGAAAAAAACAACATTTTTTTCCTCAAAAATGATTTTTTAGCCAGCTATTTTTTATTTTCCCAAGGGCAACAGAAGAAATTAGAACCCGAAAATTGGTGTGCAATTTGTCCTGAGTACACTGATACCCCATATATTGGGGTAAACCACTGTTTGGGTGCACGGGATGGCTCGGAAGGGAAGGAGCACCATTTGACTTTTTGAACGCCATGTTGTGTTTGGATAGGGTTTATCACAGTGATCAAAATGTACTTTCACTGAATGAATAAATCGGCCAGCCGGCAGATTCGGCGCGCGCACTGCATATGTGCCTGCCATTTTCTTTACAGGAAGAAGATGCAGGGAGCTGCGGGAGCCATGGGAGGATGGGGGGACATCGGGAGGTACAGGGGACAGATCGGGGGACCCTATTTCTCTCTCTTCTGATGTGCGATCACATTAAATTAAATGTGAAATTGCGGCTTTTTTTTTTTGTGCAAAAGAGGGGTCGGCAAAAAACCGACCCGAATCATGTTCTCTGGGGTCTCGGCTACCAAAAATATCAGTACATGTGAAAAAGGCCTAAAGCCCTCGTCTCACACAGCGATCTCGCTAGCGAGATTGCTGCGGAGTCACTAGTTTTGTGACGCAGCAGCGAGCTCACCAGCGACATCGCTGTGTGTGACATTCAGCGACGATCAGCCCCCCTGCCGGGTATCGCTGATCGTTGCTGAATGTCCTGGACATTTTTTTGATCGCTGGTTCTCCCGCTGACAGGCACGTATCGCTGCGTGTGACAGGCGGGAGACCAGCGATCCGCTGGTAACCAAGGAACACATCGGGTTTCCAGGTGCGGGGCTGTGCCTGTAAACCCGCAGTGTACCTTGCATACCAGCGCCCTGATGCAGGGAGCTGGTAATCAAGGTACACAGCGCGCAGCGCCTGGAAACCCGATGTGTACCTTGGTTACCAGCTCCCTGCATCAGGGCGCTAGTATCCAAGGTACACTGCGGGTAACTAAGCGATGTTTACTCGCAGTGTCCTTGTGCTGATCGCTGCCTAGTTTCCTGTTTGGCAGCTCAGCAGCGATCATGTAGCGATACACCAGCGATCCTGATCATTGTCGGGATCGCTGGTGTATCGCTATGTGAGACCCGGGCTTAAAGGGTATGCCACACTAAACGAGATCGCAAACGAGATCACTAAAACGTCACTATTTTGCGATCTCGTTAGCGACCTCGTTGTGTGTGTCATGTAGCAACGATGTGGCCCCTGCTGTGATGTCGCTGATCGTTCACTAGAGTTCTGGACCGTTTTTTTGATAGTTGGCGTCCCGCTGGTGAGCCTGAATCGCGTGTTTGGCACCTTTTGCGAACGACGAGCGACCTCGTTTGTGACGCATATGACTGTTTTGCGTCACGGAGTGGATCGCAATATCTGTAAGTTCTCTTTTGCGTCACAGAGAGGATCGCAGAAGTTGCAAAGCAGGCTATCAGGATGCAGAGAGCAGGAGCGATGCCGGAAATTCCTATGAATCAGAAGCGCTCAGTACATGCTAATGACAGATCCTAACGACCGCCAAAGTCGTTAAAGAGATCGCTGACCGCTGATGAGTCGTTTATGAGATCTCCTGTTTGGCAGCTACTAGCGACCTAAAAGAGATCTCACCAACGATTGCGTCGTTATCGTGATCGCTAACGAGATCGCTAAAGGGCCCGTCTCACATAGCGATATCGCTAGCGAGATCGTTGCTGAGTCACTAGTTTTGTGACGCAGCAGCGAGCTCCCCGCGATATCGCTGTGTGTGACATTCAGCGACGATCAGCCCCTCTGCCGGGTATCGCTGATCGTCGCTGAAATGTCTGGACATTTTTTTGATCGCTGGTCTCCCTCTGGCAGGCACGCATCGCTGCGTGTGACAGGCGGGAGATCAGCGATCCGCTGGTAACCAAGGTACACAGCGGGTTTCCAGGCACCGCGCAGCGCCTGGAAACCCGATGTGTACCTTGGTTACCAGCTCCCTGCATCAGGGCGCTGGTATCCAAGGTACACTGCGGGTAACTAGCGATGTTACCCGCAGTGTCCTTGTGCTGATCGCTGCTGAGCTGCCTGTTTGGCAGCTCAGCAGCGATAATATAGCGATACACCAGCGATACTGATCATTGTCGGGATCGCTGTGTGTAATCGTTATGTGAGACCCAGGCTTAACTCTGATTTCTGGGGATTTTAGTTAAGCTTCGATCTTTGCTTTACTAACCTTCTTTCAATTAGTCATATGTACTACAGGTGACATCAGTATATTGGATCTCCTATGCTAATGGTAAGAATGCTCACTCATTGTCTGCTTCCCTTGTGGACAGGAGACCACAATCTTATACTATTGTCACCACTTTATCAACTAGTTGTTAGTAAACAGTAATGCTTTGATCTTACAGACTGGGACTTGTTGTGTGGAACTGGGGGAGAGGATGTTAATGAAGCTGATGTTAATGAAGGGGTTGGTAGAATTACTGGTTACATTAACTTTTGTACTGATATGCTGGTGCCTGTAAGGAGATTAGGCCTTTTTTTGCAAATAACAATCCCTGGATAACAAAAGAATTAAAACACTTACTAAACAGTAAAAACCTGGCATTTAAAATGAGGGACAAAAAGAAAATTAAAATGATACAAGGAGACTTGGAAAAAAGAATAAAAGATGCCGGGAAGGCATTCAGAATCAAACTAGAAAATAAAATGTCAGATAATATCCCCAAGGAGGTATGGTGGGGAATGAAACTAATGACATTACATTACTGATCCGGGACTTGAGGTACATCGTACCTGAGTTACATCCTGTAGATCTTTTATTATAAAATGAAAAACATAACAATAATAATAACAGAAACAAAACAAATATATAAACCAGAAAATAATCCGTATACTGAACACTGGTCCAGCCGCTCATTCTCTCCTCACACTCATATTATATATACAGAATAATAACTGACATTAAATACTTTCACCTTCTGGTCCGGTCACCAAACAAACTAATAACCCAAAGTGCTTCACAGAAGTTTATAACGTAACAGCCGTAAAATAAAAAAATCTCTTTTTTTTTTTTTTACAAAATGATTTTTTCGCCCCCAATATTTTATTTTCACAAGGGTAACAGGAGAAATTGGACCCAAATTTGTTGTCCATTTTGTCCGGAGTACGCTGATACCCAATATGTGGGAGAAAACGACTGTATGGATGCACGTCTGGCTCGGAAGGAAGTAGTGACGTTTGATTGCAGACTTTGATGGAATGGTCTGGGGGCGTCATGTCGCATTTGGAGAGCCCCTGATGCGCCTAAACAGTGGAAACCCCACAAGTGACCCATTTTGGAAATAGACCCCACAAGAACTTATCTAGAAGTGTGGTGAGCGCTATGAAGCCCCAAGTGCTTCACAGAAGTTTTATAACATACAGCCATAAAAACAAAAAAATTATTTTTTTTTGCAAAAATGATTTTGTCGCCCCCAGTTTTTTATTTTCCCAAGGGTAACAGAAGAAATAGGACAAATTGCACAATAACTCTTGTGGTCCAGAGTACGCTGATACCCCATATGCGGGGGTAAACTACTGTTTGGACGCATGGCAGAGCTCAGAAGTGAAGGAGCACCGTTTGACTTTTTCAACGCAGAATTGGCTGGAATTGAGATCAGACGCCATGTCACATTTGGAGAGCCCCTGATGTGCCTAAACAGCGGAAACCCCCCAATTCTAACTTCAACCCTAACCCCAACACACCCTAACCCTAGTCCCAACCCTAACCACAAACCTAACCCTAACACACCCCTAACCGTAATCCCAACCCTAACCCTAATCCTAACGTTAGCGCCAACCCTAACCCTAACTTTAGCCGCAACCCTAACCCTAACGGGAAAATGGAAATAAATACATTTTTTAAATTTTATTATTTTTCCCTAACTAAGGGGTTGATAAAGGGGGGTTTGATTTACTATTTATAGCGGGTTTTTATGATTGGCAGCTGTCACGCTAAAGACGCTTTTTATTGCAAAAAATAGTTTTTTGCATCACCACATTTTGAGAGCTATAATTTTTGCATATTTTGGCTCACAGAGTCATGTGAGGTCTTATTTTTTGCGGACGAGGTGACGTTTTTATTGGTACCATTTTTGAGCACGTGACATTTTTTGATCGCTTTTTATTTCGATTTTTGGGAGGTTAGAATGAACAAAAATCAGCAATTCATGAATTTCTTTTGGGGGAGGCGTTTATACCGTTCCGCGTGTGGTAAAATTGATAAAGCAGTATTAT
Organism: Oophaga sylvatica; assembly: GCA_033576555.1. Lineage (NCBI taxonomy): Eukaryota > Metazoa > Chordata > Amphibia > Anura > Dendrobatidae > Oophaga > Oophaga sylvatica. Next base: position 26,638 of record JARQOD010005375.1, read on the forward strand.
TCTTCGGGTCAGTACGATTACGGCGATACCTATTTATATCATTTTTTTATGTTTTGGCGCTTTTATAGAATGAAAACAATTTTATATAAAAAAATTATTTTTGCATCGCTTTATTCTGCGAGCTATAACTGTTTTTTTATTTTTTCGCTGATGATGCTGTATGACGGCTCGTTTTTGCGGGACAAGATGACGTTTTCAGCGGTACCATGTTTATTAATATCCGTCTTTTTGATCGCTTGTTATTCCACTTTTTGTTCGGCGGTATGATGATAAAGCATTGATTTTTTGCTTAGTTTTTTTTTTTTTTAAGGGGTTCACTAAAGGGGTTAACTAGTGGGACAGTTTTATAGGGGGTCATTACGGACGCGGCGATACCAAATATGTGTACTTTTATTGTTTTGTTTTTTTTATTTACAGGAAAAAATGAATTTATTGGGGAATATTTTTTTTTTTATGATTTTTTTTACCACTTTATTTTTATTTTTTTTACTTTTTTACTTTGTCCCAGGGTGGGATATCACAGTATTTTATCAGATCGCTGGTGTGACAGTGTGCACAGCACTCTGTCACACCAGCGATCGCTCTGGCATCGCTGCAGGCTTCCTCAGCGCCTGCTTTCAGCAGGCGCTGAGGAAGCCGCCTCCCTGCAAGACCCCGGCGCCATCTTGGATCCGGGGACCTGGAGGGAGGACGGACCCTCGGAACAGCGCGACACATCGCGCTGCTCTGAGGGTCTCAGGGGAGCGCGCAGGGAGCCCCCTCCTTGCGCGATCCTCCCCTGTGCCCCCGGTACACCGTGATCATGTTTCATCACGGTGTGCCAGGGGTTAATGTGCCGGGAGCGGTCCGTGACCGCTCCTGACACATAGTGCTGGGTGTCAGCTGTGATAAACAGCTGACACCCGGCCGCGATCAGCTGCGCTCCCCCCGGGAGCGCAGCTGATTGCCCATGACGTACTATTCCGTCCATGGGAATTAGGTCCAGGGTCACATGGACGGAATAGTACGTCTGATGGAAGAAAGGGGTTAAAAAAATAACCACAAACTATACAAATATATACAATACTAAGCTACTGACCACCCCACACTCAAACCCACCATTCCCAACCCCCGCACTGACCGGAGAGCTGGTCTCATGCCTCAGTCCATGTCCAATGTCCACAGGCCAGATCAGGCAGTGCCAGTTTTCCCCCAAACACCCCGGTGTCCCATAGTCCCACAAGATAAAACCCACCTACCCCCTTTTCCCGCCACCCAACCTAACACCTACACCCAAATTTATATCCCTATTTACAATATATACAGAAAGGCACTGCAATAAACATGATAAACACAAATCACAAAGCCCAAGTTCGGCACCTGCAGCCCTGCATCACTGTATAATGATCAAACAAAACAAAAATCTACAGTGTCAGCAGCAGCCCACCACCAGGAAAGGAGATGACCAGACTAGGGCACAATAAAAGAAAAGCCCCTCCAGAGGAGAGCGGCCCTACGTGTGCCCATTCTCTCATACTCCAGAGAGCGCACCGTCACCAGGTCACTGAGTATGGTCCTAAACACATAGTCCACTGGGAGGATTTTCCGTTGCGTTGAGACTAAGCACCGTGCGTTCCACGTGTGATACCTAACCACTGCGCTAACTAGAAGTAAGGTGCAGCGGTCCAAACCACCAAGGTCTCCGAATGCTCCATAGGCCCATTCCGCATAGGAGAGACCGGCCAGCCGAGACCAGCCAATGGAGGTGCCCACCCTGTTGTACACCTCTGTGTTGAAGGGACAACGAAGCAGGAAGTGGTCCATGCTTTCCAGCTTGGTACCACAATGCTCCCAAGGACTATTCCTGTCCTTCGAGCTCCTACACTTCAGATTGTCCCTCACACACAGTTTCCCATGGAAGCAGCGCCAAGCTAAGTCCCAAAACTTCAAGGGGATCCTGATAGAATTCAGAAGATGCAAACCCACCCCAAGATCCCTACTTGGGCAATCCCTGAGCGCCAGAGGCCTCTGGAAATGGGTCAACAGGACCCTATTGTCAAGGAGTTTACTTGGTAGAGTCCTGATCTTCCACATTCCCAGACCCCACCGGCAAATTACCTTCAGAACCAAGGTAGCGAATAGATGTCCATGCGGTGTGCGAAGATCCTTCACTTGCCCTCCTGTCTCCCATTCCTGTAAGAAAGGCTGAAACCATCCCCTACAGGAGAATACCCACGGAAGAGCCCTCTCTTTTCAGAGGTTTGCAATATTGATCTTAATGAAGGTATCCACAAGGAATACAACAGGGCTGACCATACCCAACCCTCCTAGTCTCCTCGTACGGTAAGTAACCTCCCTCTTAACCAGGTTCAGTCTATTCCCCCATAACAGTTGGAAGAACAAACAGTAAACCCGAGTCCAGAGAGATTCCGGCAAGATGCACACTGCCCAGAAAAATCAGTAAAGGGAGCAGGTAAGTTCTGATCAGGTTTACCCTTTCCCTTAGGGTCAAAGACCAACCCTTCCATTGGTTCACCTTCTGAGTGGCGATCTCTAGCCTGCTGTTCCAATTTTGTTTGGGGTAATCCCCCTGGCCAAATTCGATGCCAAGGACTTTTGCAGAGACTTTGGGTCCTGGAAGTGTGCCCGGGAGATCAAAACCAGGATCTCCTCCTCCCAGCCAGAGACTCTCACACTTATCCCGGTTGATCTTGGACCCGGATGCCTCCGAGTAGCAATCTACCTTTGATATCATCCACCCTGCCTCCTCGTGAAAGGAAACAAAAACGGTGACATCATCAGCATACGCCACCACCTTCAGAGTTGCTTCCAGTGCTGCCCGGTCCATCCCGATCCCGGCCATCGGTCCACGCTCCACCTTCCTAAGAAGTGGGTCAATCTCAAACACGTACAGCAGCGGGCTCAAGGGACAACACTGGCGAACACCAGATCCAACCTCAAAAGAGCTGCCAATCTAACCGTTCACAAGCGGGAAACTCTTTGCCCCACCATACAAGGTCTTAAGCCAATCAACAAACCCCCCCGGCAGGCCATATCTCAGAAGGACAAACCAGAGGTACTCGTGATTTACCTAATCAAACGCTTTTGCCTGGTTCAGTGACAGCATGTACCCCTTCTAGTGACCAGCCCTACCCTGCTCCACTGCCTCTTGGACACAGAACACAGCACTAAATGTGCTGCGGCCTGGAACAGAGCAATGCTGGGCCTCCGAAAGGAGTCGGGGTGCAAATTTCACCAGCCGATTAAACAGCACCTTTGCCAGAACCTTTCTGTCTGCATTGAGAAGCGCTGTGGGACGCCAATTCTCAATGCAAGATGGGTCCTTGCCCTTTGACAAGATGATCAGGGCAGACCTCCTCATTGACTTCGGCAGAGCGCCCGAGGAAAGACACTCATTGAATACCTCAGTCAAGAGGGGAGCCAAAGAGTCCTTAAAGGTCTTATAAAATTCAGATGTTAAGCCATCTGGACCAGGCAATTTTTTGGGGGCAAGCCCTTCAATCGCCAACTTCCTCTTCCCTGATCATCTCTGTCAAAACGTCAAGAGAGGGGTCTACCCATGGTTCGGGGATGGCTTTGGCCAGGAAAGCCGACATCTGATCCCAATCAAGATCCCTCTTCCCCAAGAGGTGCGAGTAGAAGGATCTGACGACCCCCAGGATCCCTGATCTGAATCGCCTCAGGGACCCCGCAGTGTCATCCAGTCCTGTAACCACTTTACTATTCACTGACATCTTGCAGTTTCTGTAAGGGTCAGGCGAGCGGTACTTCCCGTAATCCCTCTCAAAAACCAAAGATGCGTGTCTATCGTGCTGACACCTCATAAGCAAAGATTTCACTCTGGAGATCTCCTCTCAGCTACCTCCCGTTGAGACAAGATGCTCGAGTTTCCTCCTCAGACCCTGATACAGGCAGTACCTGCTCAGACTTCTGAGGCGCGAGAGCTGGCAGAAGAATCTCGCCATCCTTTTCTTGAACATATCCCACCACTCTGACTTACTACTACAAAGATCCAGTAAGGGTACCTGGCTCTGAAGAAAATCCTCAAAGGACTGTCTTATCTCTGCTTCTTCAAGAGAGACGAATTGAGCCTCCAAAAGCCTCTTCCCATCCGGAGGGTCTCTATAACATTCAAAGGAAACAAAATTAAACAGTGGTCGGAGAACTCCACCTCAACAACAGACACTGCTGAAGAGACAGCTTCCTCCTTTAAATGAAACCTATCTATTCTGGACCTACAGTTACCTCTATGATAGGTGAACCTCTCGTGGCCTGGGGACATCCACCAGACGAACCTCACTAGCTATACTATTAAGGGCGACGTTATCATAAGCCAGCTTGTCTCGAACCTCCTCTATCTCGGGGCCTCGTGACAGCATTGAAGTCCCCTCCAAAGACAACTTGCCGACTTGTAAAAAGGTAGGGTTTGATCCTCGTAAAGAGACATTTACGGTCCCACTTAGATTGGGGACCATAGATGTTAATGAGACGGAGCTCTTGTCCCTTCATGAGGACATCTAAGATCAGGCACCTCCCCATTTCTAACTCAATAACCCGTCGGCATTCCACCGGTGTGGTAAAAAGGACTGCCACTCCACTATACGACTCGGCCGCAAGAGACCAATAGGAGGGTCCGAGTCTCCACTCCCTCTTAGCCTTAAACAAGTCGGCCATGTTCGGCAGCCTGGTCTCTTGCAAAAAGAAAATGTCAGCTTCAAACCGGCTGAGAAAATCAAAGGCCACAAATCTAGCTGTATTTGACTTTATGCTGGTGACATTAATGGACGCCAGCGTCAACGGAGTAGGTACCGCCATCATTGGTGATTGAGTTAAAAGGCTTTCTTCTTCCCACTCCCCTTATTCTCTGCCTCAGAGGAGGAATCCTTCCCCCTCTTTAATGACACAGAGGTGTCCATTCCCGCATGTTTTTCCTTTTTATCATCCTCGTCTCCGGACTCTGGGCCAGTCCCTCGCTCCAAGGACTTTACATACCTAGAAGAAGGAGACTCGGCACCCCCTGTAAGCCCCGCCGAAGCCGGAACCTCACCCTCAGATTCCTCCTCAGAGGAAGAGATGTTTTCAAGGGCTTGGAACTGGTTAGAAAGAATAACCAGAGGGGAGTCAGTTTTTCCTTCCTTAGGTACCTTGGTCAGAGCGGAAGATGTTTTATCTCCCTTCTTTCTCTTCTTTTTGGTGCCGAGCTTAAGCTTGTTCTCTAGCCACTGCCTATTATCCTCATCCATACTTTCATAATGAGAGGATTCCGAGGCCGTGGCACTTTCCTGAATCGCCCTCCAGGGCTTGTGAGGTACTCGGCACCGAGCCCGTTCACTTCAATGGGGGATGTCACAGGTAGCACAGCTCGGTCCGTTGCCCTGGGCGATCACCATAAAATGTGGGATATTTACAGGGGATTATAGTATTTACAGTTTGTTCATGACGCCACCTGTGGTACATGGTCAGGGTGACCAGCGCTGCAGGGTAGATCCGCTGAGGGGTTGTTACTGGGCAGCAAGGTGTTAAGTCTTCCACAGGCAAGACTGGATCCCTCAGGGTATATGGCTGTGTAGGAGTGCAGGACGGAGAAGGGGAATTCAGCCGCAGGAGCAATAATGCAGACACACACACACGAAAGTCTCTTTCTGTGCCTTTACTGATGGTAGTTGCAGGCATGTCCCGGGAAGCTGGCAGGGTGGAGGATGCACGTCCAGTAATCCCACTGAGTAGGTGTAGGGCCTCCGTACTCCTGTATGTGTGAGTTTCTGACCTGTATGAAACGAAGTCTAACTCTGTCTTCTCGTATACGCCCTGCTGACTTTGTGGTGAGGCCTTCTCGTGGATAGAACAGTGTCTCTGTATGCAGCGTCCTGCTAGACCTCCGTCTTCCTGACCTCGGTTACGTATCAGCACTGCTGGGCCCCTGCGACTTGAAGTCCCACAGGGTCTCCGGTATCTCCTACTAGTCGTGTAGATGCTAGCAAGCTCGGACCCGGTGTCCGGTTGTTCAGAGTAGAGGTAAGCGATCAATGTTGTTTCAACCTCTGTCACTCTCTTTTCCCTTCCACTCACCTTTCGTCCTACTCCGACCCTTAACATAAGCACATTAGCAGTAGATGGCTGATTCTCCTTTCTCTTCACCGCTCTCAAAGCGTCGGCACGCTTGCTCACTGAAACTACACTCAGTTGACTCAGTTCTGACCAGGCTGAAGTGGCTATCTTCCTCCACTCTTACTGGCCTCCACACAATAAACTAAGCTCCAATCTGTAGTCTTCAGGTACTTTCAGTCACTGCTGTTCCTTTTCCTTCTTTTCCTTCTAAGGCTCTGTCTGAAGCAGCTATCAGGACCTTCCGTCTAACTGATCTGTGCACACTTCAAGAGCTAACTTTCCACGCTCCAGGGTAACAGACAGTCTTTCAACTTTCTGAGGTAACTGAGATCTGAGGTAACTCTCCCTCTCAGCTCGTCTCTCTGTGGTGATCTGACAACAACTAACTGCCGTGCCTCCACAACCCTTATATATATACATACTCTTCAAGGGCTCCCTCTGGTGGCTCCAGGGAATAGTGAAGGTGTGAATGAATATCAGGTGTGTGTGTGGGTTTACCTTCTGTGCATCCTTCTGGGAACATGTGGCTCCAAGCGCAGCTGGGCTACACATCCCCCCTAGTTATCATCAGCACTCCCGGGCTGAAAAGAAATAATTTTAATAACATCAACATTAACAATAACTCGTCCCTTGCGGGAGGTGAGGACTCTTCAAACGTTACAATAAATACAAGTACAAGTAGCAAAGTAGAAAATAGCAAATACTTCAAAGTGCAAATTCACAGTGTTCTTGTGGAGGACCAGTGCAAAACCTCCCACGGTGGTCCTGGGTGGGCTGCAGGACTTCCCTTTTGCAGACCTCACTCTAGGCCACACCACACGGGTTTTTCTTCCGAGGTAGCGATGGTTTACGTAAAACCAAGATGGGGCACCAAGTGCCAACTATTTACATCAAAAGTCTTTGTGCTGCAAGAGTCCTCAGCACCAGTCCATATCCTAGACATTTTTTAAAACACATTATGAACACTTTACCCAACTGGGGTATACTATGCATCAATCATGTAAACATTTTCACAATAAAGTGCAACTTCTCAACATAACATTTCTGTCAACTTTTTACAATACAGTAAACCCTGTCCGGGTCCTACTGGTCTTCTTCAGCAAATATGGCAGCATCTTCCATACTTGGGGCTGGAAGCACACTGTGGGTTCTGAACCTCATCACCATAAAGTCATGTCCTGCTACCGGTGTCTGGGTAGCTACAGTTCTCTTTTCTATTTTCGTTCTGAGACTGCCTGGAGGCCTAGCAGGTGCCTCTCCTAAGCTCAGGCTCTGCAGGTCGCACAGGCTTGGCTCAGCAGGGGACGCTTTTGCAGTCGCTGCGCTCTGCAGCGTTTCAGAATAGGACGCAGGTGCACGGACTGGCGCCGGTGTGGCTGGGGCCTGGGACACAGAGACACGGGACACATTCCCTGCTTCCGGGACTGGGGCGCTGACTCTGGAGACGTTCAGGGCATACCACCCTTTAAGCCCCCAATGCCGCATGTAGGAGACTACATCCCCTATCAGCAGGTCCCTGTCCGGGTGCCCCTCAGGCAGGTGAGACTCCACATCCCTCCGGTTTACAAACACCTCCTGGTACAGGCCGGGTTCGTGGATGAACCCCCAGCCTCTCTGGAGTTTGAAGTCTCGTATAGCCCCTTGGCGCCGCGGTTCCCGGAGCGTACCTTTATCTCGCCGGACGATCTCCTTATCGGCAAGATCCTGCTCCCGGTACCTCTGGCGAAGCCGCTGCGCCTCACGCTGCTCCCGCTGCTGCCACTGCGCCTGTTCACGGCGTCTCCATTCGTTTTCCTTTTGGGCGGCGTACTCCACGTCGTCCAGGAGCTCCATTTCCTCCCAATCAATCTCCATTGCATCGGGCAGGATTCCTTCCGTCGTCCCTACCGGGGGACTGCATTCCGCTGCGACCGGTGCGGCCTCTGGTTCCAGGCCTGGCTGGCGTACCGGTCCGGGCAAGGCCTCCTCAGCCTCCTCTCCTCCCGCCGCGGCCTCGGCGGGGTCAGGTACAGCACTTCCGGGGCCAGCCTCTGGTTCCTCCTCAGCCGCTGGTTCCAGTGGTGGCGCGGGTGGCAGTTGCGCATCCAGGGGGGAGAGCAGCTGGTCCCACTGCAGCTGCAGTTTCAGGGCACGCCAGCTCTGCTCCATCGCCTCCATCTCTGCGCGGTGTTGGGTTAGATCCCGCAGCGCCGCATCCACCTCCTCCATACGATAGGGCTCTCCATCGCCCTCCCAACCTGGGGATGGTTCGGGCACAGGATGCACCTCTTCAGGGGAACGTGGTCTGCGCACCGCCATTCCCCCACACAGCGACTCCTGTCCTTTAGCCATCTCTCTCCAGGCCAGACTGTGTTTTTCATTCGGAACGCTCTGGTCTTTTCCGTGGAGGCGGGACTTTCGCTTTATCTTCCTTGCACTGAGGATGAAGAGGAGGCGGATCTCCTTTGCAGTGGGGCACGATCTGACGTTGTAGAAGCACTTGGATAGGACAGCCATAACTTTCGCGCCACAGGGGGGGGGTACACCCACGAATACACGCCCTCCTTCTTCACCAGCTCCTCAGGGCGCGAACATGGTGGCAAAATGGCGGCAAATGGTGCCAAAAATCACAAAAACAGCAACACAGTCTTTTGCACAAAAACAGTCCATTCAGGCACACAGGACTCACATATAGCGAGCTTCGGATCCTGTTTGTGACGCCAAGAAGAGATGAGTCGCCCTCCAGGGCTTGTGAGGTACTCGGCACCGAGCCCGTTCACTTCAATGGGGGATGTCACGGGTAGCACAGCTCGGTCCGTTGCCCTGGGCAATCACCATAAAATGTGGGATATTTACAGGGGATTATAGTATTTACAGTTTGTTCGTGACGCCACCTGTGGTACCTGGTCAGGGTGACCAGCGCTGCAGGGTAGATCCGCTGAGGGGTTGTTACGGGCAGCAAGGTGTTAAGTCTTCTACCCGATGTGTACCTTGGTTACCAGCGGATCGCTGGTCTCCTGCCTGTCACACACAGCGATGCATGTCTGTCAGCGGGAGACCAGCGATCAAAAAAAATGTCCAGGACATTCAGCGACGATCAGCGATACCCGGCAGGAGGGCTGATCGTCGCTGAATGTCACACACAGCGATATCGCTGGGGAGATCGCTGCTGCGTCACAAAACTAGTGACTCCGCAGCAATCTCGCTAGCGAGATCGCTGTGTGAGACGGGGGCTTTAGGCCTTTTTCACATGTACTGATATTTTTGGTAGCCGAGACCCCAGAGAACATGATTTGGGTCGGTTTTTTTGCCGACCCCGCTTTTGCACAAAAAAAAAAAAGCCGCAATTTCACATTTAATTTTATGTGATCGCACATCAGAAGAGAGAGAAATAGGGTCCCCCGATCTGTCCCCTGTACCTCCTGTTGTCCCCCCATCCTCCCATGGCTCCCGCAGCTCCCGGCGTCTTCTTCCTGTAAAGAAAATGGCGGGCACATACGCAGTGCGCGCGCCGAATCTGCCGGCCAGCAGATTCATTCATTCATTCAGTTAAAGTACATGTGATCACTGTGATAAACCCTATCACAGTGATCAAAATAAAAATAAATAGAACCTAAACCCCCTTTATCACCCTTAGTTAGGGAACTAAAATAAAAAAAAGAAAATATATTTATTTTAATTTTTCCATTAGGGTTAGGGTTGGAATTAGAGTTAGAATTAGGGTTAGGGTTACAATTAGGGTTGGAATTAGGGTTGGGATCAGGGTTTGGGGTGTGTTGGGGTTAGGGTTGGAGCTAGAATTGAGGGGTTTCAACTATTTAGGCACATCAGGGGGTCTCCAAATACAACATGGCGTTCAAAAAGTCAAATGGTGCTCCTTCCCTTCCGAGCCATCCCGTGCACCCAAACAGTGGTTTACCCCAACATATGGGGTATCAGCGTACTCAGGACAAATTGCACACCAATTTTTGGGGCTCTAATTTCTCCTGTTACCCTTGGGAAAATAAAAAATAGCTGGCTAAAAAATCATTTTTGAGGAAAAAAATGTTGTTTTTTTCACGGCTCTGCGTTAATAAACTTCTGGGAAGCACTTGGGGGTTCAAAGTGCTCACCACACATCTAGATAAGTTCCATGGGGGGTCTAGTTTCCAAAATGGTGTCACTTACGGGGGTTTTTTACTATTTAGGCACATCAGGGGCTCTGCAAACACAACATGACGCCCGCAGAACATTCCATCAAAGTCTGCATTAAAAAATGGCGCTCCTTCCGTTCCATGCTCTCCCATGCGCCAAAACAGTGGTTCCCCCCACATATGGGGTATCAGCGTACTCAGGACAAATTGCACACCAATTTTCGGGTTTTAATTTCTCCTGTTACCTTGGGAAAATAAAAAATAATGGGCTAAAAATGGGGTATCAGCGTATTCAGGAGAAATTGCACAACAAATTTTGTGGTTCATTTTCTCTTTTAACTCTTGTGAAAATAAAAAAAAATGGTTCTAAAGTAAATTTTTTGCAAAAAAAGTTAAATGTTAATTTTTTCCTTCCACATTGCTTCAGTTCCTGTGAAGCATGTAAAGGGTTAATAAACTGCTTGAATGTGGTTTTGAGTACCTTGAGGGGTGCAGTTTTTAGAATGGTGTCAGTTTGGGTTTTTTATATCATATTGACTCCTCAAAGTGACTTCAAATGTGAGGTGGTCCCTAAAAAAAAATGGTGTTGTAAAAATGAGAAATCGCTGGTCAACCTTTAACCCTTATAACTTTGTAACAAAAAAAAATTTGTTTACAAAATTGTGCTGATGTAAAGTAGACATGTGGGAAATGTTATTTATTAAGAAATTTATGTGACAGATGACTCTGATTTAAGGGCATAAAAATTTAAAGTTTGAAAATTGCTAAATTTTAAAATTTGAGCTATATTTCTGTTTTTTTCATAGATAAACACAAGTCATATCAATTTTTTTTATCACTAACGTAAAATACATAATGTCATGAAAAAACTTTCTCAAAATCAGCGGGATTCGTTAAAGCGTTTCAGAGTCATAACCTCATAAAGTGACAGTGGTCAGAATTGTAAAAATTGGCCCGGTCATTAAGCTGCAAATTGACTCTGTCACTAAAAGGGTTAAACAGCATGTATGTAAGACTTGGATAAAAATACAGTAATTAACCAGAGCCAGCATGGGTTTGAAGCAAACAAGTCATGCCAGACTAATCTAATTTCCTTCTATGATGGAATCACTGACTGGGTGGATCAGGAAAATATTTAGAGTTGAGAGTCCTCAGTGGTTGATACCTTTTAATGGCTAACTGAAAAGATGATAACAGATTGCAAGCTTTCAGACTACTCAGGTCTCTTCATCAGGCAAAGACTAATACAACATCTGAAGAATCACATATTTATACACAACAGGACACAGGAACAATGCAATAGGTAAGACAAGTGACGTGAAGCAGAACTGTCATTATGGGAGAGGGGTGAACATACTGTAAATATTGGAACAGTTCATAGATAAGGAGTGAAAGTTTTATTGCCCTCTGATTGGAGTCTGCTATTGTGTTTTGATGCCCCCAGAAGGTCAGAGAAGCAGATTCCTTAATTGATGTAGAAAGACATGAATCCGTGTGATATATTCATTCCAGCACTAAAGGGTATGCCACACTAAACAACATCGCTAACGGGATCGCTAAAAAACGTCACTATTTAGCGATCCCGTTAGCGATGTTGTTGTGTGCGGCATCTGTAAGCGACGAGCTCCCTGCTGAGATCCTGCTGTGATCTCGCTCGTCGCTGGAATCGTTCCGGACCCTATTTTATCGTCGGCGCCCCCGCTGGTAAGTGTATATCGCTGAGTGTAGCACCTTTTCTTAGCGATTTAGCGGTACTTTTGTACCGCTAAATTCGTTAAGGAGATCGCTAACCGCGATAGCGTCCTTAACGACATCGCTAAATGTGGCCGACACTAGCAATATTGTAAACGATCCCGCTAGCGATCTCATTAGTATGCCACGCTAACGAGATCGTTAGCGGGATCGTGTAGTGTGGCAGTACCTTTAGAGTGTCGAAGGTCATCATGAGCTTATATTCCCAAACCTTTCTATCTCTCTCAGATTTAAAGTTAGATTTTAATACAAGTAATTTCATGTCCTGTTCTTTCTATATCGTGCCCTTATACCGCACTCAATCCTGCTCAGACCATAGCAATAGTAAGTGTATATTGAGAGATTTCATAGTCATGGGGAGATAAGTAAACCAGATGAATGGCAATACTCATCTCTCCTCGTGATCACTCCACCAAAGTCAAAATGGCGCCTCAACGCGTTTCGCCCTGTGGGCTCATCAGGAGGCCAGATGTTCAGATATCAGATGTCAAAATATCATGGTGCATTGACTGAGCAGGATTGATACAGCATCTTAACGCTATTATGATATAGTTATCTATTAGTGCTGCATATATCTTGCTCATAGTGAATACCTATTATCCAAGGGGATGAGGTTCCCCATCTATGGTATCTACATTGGGATCTAACCCCCGAGTATATTTAGGCACAGAGTACTGTGACCATTGATATTATATATGATATGTGATAGGACTCTCATAACATCTGTGACTATTCCTGTCTGTTATATTTAGAGGACAGGAGAGTGTATATATCATATTGGTGTGGTTATATTGCCCTTTGGATATCTCAAGGATTTATACTTTAAGTGCGGTATAAGGGCACGATATAGAACAAATTTTTTCATGTATGACTATCTAGGTCTATATTTCTGAGGTTTTTCTGTGTCTGAGATTCTATAAAATCCGTTCCATAAGAGCATTATATAGGGCTTATCGGGGCCATTTAATACTATCTATATCTAAATACCAGAGAGTGATGTATTAGGGAATGAGCGATATTGGCATCAATCACGGATCTAGGTCTAGATACCTGAGGTTTTTTTGTGTCTGAGAACCTATAAAATCCTTTTCATAAGAGCATAATATAGGGTTTTTCGGGGCCATTGATCACTATCTATATTTCTATACCAGAGAGTGATATATTAGGGACTGAGCGATATTGGCATCAGTCACATACTCTAGAGAACATACCCCATTCATACAATTTACTCTATGTGTCCGTGACATCTAAAAGGGCACATCGGGTGCAGCTAATTCACTGACTAGTGAGGGCTCGGGCTCATTCTTTAGGATTTGATTCAGGTGTATATCTGAGAGTTACATATTAGTGATTGAACAGGATTGCCACGGTTCATTCACTCCTTTCAGTTTGTGGCACCAAATAGATGTACGTATCATAGCTCCCCATCTGATGAAGGAGACTGTTCACAACAACCAGTGCCACTTACTCTTATATCACCCACCACATTGTGTGTTTGCAAATTGTTTTTAAAACCTACTCTGGGGACTTAGGGTCACCTTTAGCTTGAGTCGGTCTCTGTATATCGATAGGGGTCCCTTATTATCCGGGTAGAGGGACCCACTAAGGCAGAAGGGCCTAATAGGGACACCAGGGACAGCCATCGTGGAGCGGGGGCGCCACAACGCTCCCCCCTAGGGTGCCAACCTCCGCTGACAGGTAGGCGACAGCCTAGACCGACACTAGGGACTATAGGACACCCCTGGAGCTTTTGAGATATAATACACTGTTTTGTTTCTTTTGTCACATTTTTTTTGGTGTTACCGATTGTGGTATCTTATCAATAAAGGACTGCCTATAGGGCATGATTTAGATGATTTTTGATTTTGAAGCCCTTTGATATATATTTTTCTTATAACTTATTGGTGTAAACCGAACGACCTGGGGCAAATGCCAATCAGAGGTCACAGGGAGCGAGTATACCCCACGTGGTAAATGCATCAGTAACGCCCCCGGGTGGTGTGTCACGTGCGGGATCCAGGAAACGGTGTCACATGCCATCCTGGGTAACTCCCCGGGCACCTCTAATTGGATGGCGTCACCGAGGGAGAGTGACCGGAATGACGCTGGATGGACTCGTTGCCATGGAGACCGGATGGGCCCACACCACGCGAGCGTTCAGCATCCCCAGTGAAGCAGGAGGTTCAGGATGAATAATGCTGCATAGAGCATCTGGTAGCCATCAGTCAGGTAAAGTGATAGTGAGGGGGGTCCGGAAACAAAACAATGCATGTGACAAGTGCTAAATGTGACACCACCAAGTGACCAGTGAAAGTGCAACTGTGCAACGGGTGAGAAAAGCAGAATAAAAAGTGATATGTTACAGTTATAAAGGTAAAAGCAGCTTAAAAAGCAGTGATGGGTAATGTGAGAAAAAATATAATAAAATATATGGAGAAGTGTTGTGAAGTGTATATGTGTAGCCCTGGTGGTAGGCACACGCAGTACCCTGGAGAGTGTGTGGCGAGACAGCAGTTTAATGCTAAATATTCATTCACTCGACATATACTAGACACACCCCTAGGGTAGTGGAGTTTACTCTAGAGGGAGTGGTCAAGGTAGTATGTGTTAGAGTGATTTGGGAGAGTCTAGTTCCTGTCTTCGGACAGTGAGGACGTGTGGAGTGAGTGTCTAGACTTCTGAGAGAGAAGACGTCTGGAGGGAGGAAGGAGTCTAGCCAGCTCTATCACCAGTTCATATCGTGGAGTCTGGTATAGGTGTTTGAATTCACCTTAGTCTAGTCAGAGCTGTATCACCTCCTCAGCATACACTGAAGGAAAGAAGAAGTTTTAGTACAGAAAGTCTTCAGCATCCCTGTCTAAAGGACGGTATCAGGTTCAGAGACGTGCTCCTGCCTGTTGATAACTGAGCATCTGTAGCTAACTTTGAAGTAAGGAAAAGAAAGAAGTGACTGCTCGACCCTTGGCTAGTTTGAGTGCTTATGTTACCAGCGTGGACAAGGCGAAAGGCAAAGTGGATTTATTGGATTAGTGCTTACGGATTGAAGAAGTCCAGCACATTGCTCCCGGTCACTGGGGACCGAAGGGTCACTGTTGTTTCAAGCACAGTGATAAGAAAACCAGGAATCTACCGGACCCTAGGTCGCGGCAGACAGCCCCTTATAGTCAGTACGTAACTGGGGTCAGGGGAAGTGAAGACTTTGAGTCGCTGCAGGACAAAATAAGAATTCAGCTTCTTCGCAGGAAGGCTCCTAACACTAAGCTGACTGGGCAGGTACAGCTATAGATTAGCTGGAGATTTTGAGGGAACTACGCTTCAGGCTGGTTGTACTCGTTGTATTGGAAGTAAAGGAGGCCCCTAACTTGTCCAGCTGCTGTCTCAAGATACACTCTCCTTGGATCAGCCTCCCTGGGACCTGCCTGAACATCTTACAAGTAAAGGTATGGAAAGACGCTGACCGTGTGAGACTGTGTTCTTTATCTGCACCCGACTTCACAAATCCCATAGACTTTGAGGGACCAGTCCCACCTGTAGGGGACCCGACATCTAGCTGCCTCACCATCCCCTCAGAGATCTACAGCAGCGCTGGTACTAATTACCAGAATACTACAGGTGGCGTCACGAACTGTACATAAATCAATCCCCTGTAAATATATCCCCAACATACGCCAGACCGCCCGGGCCACAGACCGAGCCATAGCTACCTGTGACAAAAACCCCATAGACTTCCATGGGCTCGGCTCTGAGTACCCCATTGCCCTGGTAATCCACAATTGTGGTGGCGGGTCGACACAACTTGGCGTCACGAACAGGATGCGAAACTCGCGAAATTGCGAGCCCTGTGTGCCTAAGGAAGTGTTTTGGTGAAAAAGGACTGTTTGCACTTTTGGCGCCAAAATCGCCATTTTTGTCGCCATATTCGCGCCCTCAGGCGCTGGAGAAGAAGGTGGGCGTACCTTCGTGGGCGTCTACCCCCCTGTGGCGCGAAGAAAATGCCGGCCTTCTCAAAGTGCTATTACAATATGCGATCCTGCCCTACAGCAAAGGAGGTCCGCCTCCTCTTCACCTTCCCTGCGAGGAGGAAGAGACGCAAACCCGACCTCCACGGAAGAGACCGGATGTCTCCGCAGAAAGAAGAAAGAATCTTCTGGAACATCATGGAAGCAGGACGTGTGCAGCCGAGCTGGGAAGCGGAGGAAGGCAGGCCCCGTGCCCCAGCCAAGCTGCCACCAACTCCGGAGTTATCCGTGATCCTGCACCTGAAGCAGGCGTTGCTTGAAACAAGAGAAGAAAATGCACGCCTGAGGACGATGGTCCAGGACCAACCTGGATTTGCAGAAATCGAGAGACGCCGGCGTACCCTGGAACAGCGGAGGCTGTGGGACACGGTGGTCTCTCCCCTCAACGAACCCCCACGATTCCAGATACCGAAGAGTCTGCTGCCCAAGGCGAAGGAGCAACCGGAGGCTGCCCCCGAAAGTACCGATCCCGATCCCACCGGTGAAGCGGTGGAAGCGAAGGAGGTTGAGGAGGTACAGCCAATCCCGGAACGCCCGCCCGGCCAGGAGGCCGCAGCAGATGATCGGTCCCCGGCAGGGACACCGGAGGGGTCCTGTCCGTCACTACCAGACGTGGACTGGGACGAAATGGCGCGCCTGGATGACGTCGCCTACACCGCCCAGTGGGAACAAGAATGGCAGAGTCGTGAGGAGAAGAAGAGGCGCCAGCAGGAGGAAGAGCGGGAAACTCAGAGGAACCGTCAGCGACAATTTGCCGAGCTGATCGCGGACAAAGAGACTGTCCGGAGAGATAAAGGTACTCTGAGGGAACCGCGGCGGCAGGGGTGTGTGACTGAGTTCCAGCTCCGGAAGGGCTGGGGCTTTATCCGTGAACCGGGCCTCTACCCGGCGGTCTTTGTCAGCAGGCGTGACGTAGAATCCCACCTGCCGCAAGGTCATCCCGGGAGGGACTTAGTAAATGGAGATATCGTCACATATACGCGGCACTGGGGAATGAAGGGATGGTATGCCCTTAACGTCGCCATCGTCCGCGACCCCGTCCCAGACGCAGGTACCGTCACCATTACCGCAGCGTCCCCGTTTCCAGTTCAAGCAGCATCCGGCCGTGCCCCAGCATCGCCCCCTGCAAAGTCATCGCAACTAGCGACCCAGAGTTCATCGCAAATTAAAGCCACCTCTTCATCGCAACTAGCGACCCAGAGTTCATCGCAAATTAAAGCCACCTCTTCATCGCAACATGCGACCCAGTCTCGATCGCAATCCCTAACGCGGTCCATATCGCTAACTGTGATTGAGACGCAATCGGTGTCATGTGGAGAGAGTGTACCCGTTGCGCCCCTGGAGGTTCGCACCAGAACTGTGGCGACCCAGACCCTAATCGCAGCACATGATTTGCTAGTCCTGGGATCTAGGGCCCATTGCATCGTTCCAGCCCCCGGGGTGGAAAATGTATTGGAAAAGTGTGATGAAAATGAATAAATAAGTAAAGTAGAATTGGTGAGATCCTTATCGGGTCTACCAAAAGTAAAAAAAGGTTGAAATGTTTTGTAAAGTTTTGCACAATTTATATAGTAAATATATATATTTCTACTGTAGAATGCCCGGCTGGGTAAATGGTAAATGATAATTGATAAATAGTAACCAGAAAAAGTTTATGCACTTTGATATTATATAATATGTCTTAGGTTTTACATTGGACTTGGAGGTTGAGGACTATGCCAACCCAGAACTTACTTGTAAATAGTTGCGCTTCGGTGCCCTATCTTGGTTTTACATAAACCATTACAACTACCTCTGAAAACAAAACCCGTGTGGTGTGGCACTGAGTGAGGTCTGCAATTGGATGTCCTGCAGCCCACCCAGGACCCACGTTGAAGGTTTGGTGCGGGTCCTTCACAAGTATCTTGTATATTTATTAAATGCTATTTAATATTTGTATTTTTCTATAAAGTTTGCAACGTTCAAGATATTCTCACCTCCCGGATGGGAAGATGTTATTGTTTAATGTTTATTGCATAAACAAAATGTCTCTTTTGTATTTTACAGCCCGGGAGTGCTGTCTTTTACCATGGGGAATGTGTAGCCCTGGTGGTAGGCACACGCAGTACCCTGGAGAGTGTGTGGCGAGACAGCAGTTTAATGCTAAATATTCATTCACTCGACATATACTAGACACACCCCTAGGGTAGTGGAGTATACTCTAGAGGGAGTGGTCAAGGTAGTATGTGTTAGAGTGATTTGGGAGAGTCTAGTTCCTGTCTTCGGACAGTGAGGACGTGTGGAGTGAGTGTCTAGACTTCTGAGAGAGAAGACGTCTGGAGGGAGGAAGGAGTCTAGCCAGCTCTATCACCAGTTCATATCGTGGAGTCTGGTATAGGTGTTTGAATTCACCTTAGTCTAGTCAGAGCTGTATCACCTCCTCAGCATACACTGAAGGAAAGAAGAAGTTTTAGTACAGAAAGTCTTCAGCATCCCTGTCTAAAGGACGGTATCAGGTTCAGAGACGTGCTCCTGCCTGTTGATAACTGAGCATCTGTAGCTAACTTTGAAGTAAGGAAAAGAAAGAAGTGACTGCTCGACCCTTGGCTAGTTTGAGTGCTTATGTTACCAGCGTGGACAAGGCGAAAGGCAAAGTGGATTTATTGGATTAGTGCTTACGGATTGAAGAAGTCCAGCACATTGCTCCCGGTCACTGGGGACCGAAGGGTCACTGTTGTTTCAAGCACAGTGATAAGAAAACCAGGAATCTACCGGACCCTAGGTCGCGGCAGACAGCCCCTTATAGTCAGTACGTAACTGGGGTCAGGGGAAGTGAAGACTTTGAGTCGCTGCAGGACAAAATAAGAATTCAGCTTCTTCGCAGGAAGGCTCCTAACACTAAGCTGACTGGGCAGGTACAGCTATAGATTAGCTGGAGATTTTGAGGGAACTACGCTTCAGGCTGGTTGTACTCGTTGTATTGGAAGTAAAGGAGGCCCCTAACTTGTCCAGCTGCTGTCTCAAGATACACTCTCCTTGGATCAGCCTCCCTGGGACCTGCCTGAACATCTTACAAGTAAAGGTATGGAAAGACGCTGACCGTGTGAGACTGTGTTCTTTATCTGCACCCGACTTCACAAATCCCATAGACTTTGAGGGACCAGTCCCACCTGTAGGGGACCCGACATCTAGCTGCCTCACCATCCCTCAGAGATCTACAGCAGCGCTGGTACTAATTACCAGAATACTACAGGTGGCGTCACGAACTGTACATAAATCAATCCCCTGTAAATATATCCCCAACATACGCCAGACCGCCCGGGCCACAGACCGAGCCATAGCTACCTGTGACAAAAACCCCATAGACTTCCATGGGCTCGGCTCTGAGTACCCCATTGCCCTGGTAATCCACAATTGTGGTGGCGGGTCGACACATATACACTGATAAAAATGTTTCCTTTACAATATAGAAATATAAATACCGTATTTTTCGGACTATAAGACGCACTTTTTCCCCAAAAAAATTGTGAGGAAAATGGGGGGTGCGTCTTATAGCCCGACCGCAGCTTACCAGGGGGTTGCGGCAGCGGTGTGTCGGTGGCGGTGGCAGAGATGCGGCATTGCAGAGGCGCGGTGGGCGGCGTGCACCTGAGCAGGTTCCCTTCCTCAGGTGGTGAGGTGACGCCGCGGCACCGAGAGCAGACAGGACAGCAGAGCCGGGACTGCCGATGGTGGCGGCCATATTCCTGAGGCGGCGCGTGCGCAGATACAGTACTCTTCTTCCTGTGGCTTCAGGAAAATGGCCGCGGTAGGCCGTTCATGCGCAGATAGCGATCACGGCGGCCATTTTTCTGAAGCCCCAGGAAGCAGAGCACTCTGCGCACGCGCCGCCTCAGGAAGATGGCCGCCACCACCGACAAACCCGGCTCTGCTGTCCTGTCTGCTCTCCGTGCCGCGGCGTCACCTCACCACCTGAGGAAGGGACCCTGCTCAGGTGCACGCCGCCCATCGCGCCTATGCCACCGCCGCATCTCTGCCACCGCCGCACATCTGCCACCGCCACACCTGCCACAAACTCAGCTCTGCTCTCCGTGCCGCGGCGTCACCACACCTGAGGAAGGGACCCTGCTCAGGTGCACGCCGCCCATCGCGCCTCTGCCACCGCCACATCTCTGCCACGCGCACCTCCACCACACCTGCCACAAACCCAGCTCTGCTCTCCATGCCACGGCATCACCACACCTGAGGAAGGGACCCTGCTCAGGTGCACGCCGCCCACCGCGCCTCTGCCACCGCCACACCACAGCCACAAACCCGGCTCTGCTCTCCGTGCCGCAGCGTCACCTCACCTGAGGAAGGTGAGTACAGTATCAGCATCACCGCACCTCTGCCACACCACTGCCGCAACCCCTGCTGTACCACCGCCGGCCCACAGGTACCTTAAAATTCGGACAATAAGACGGACCCCCATATGTAAAAATTTTTTTTTTCTGCTATTGTCACCCCAAAATTTGGGGTGCGTCTTAGGTCTGGTGCGTCTATAGTCCGAAAAATACGGTAATCATATTAGGAGGGTTAAAAAGAGAAATCTGTGATTTTATTAAAAAAAATGTAATGAACAAAAAATTAAGTGATTAATCGTGAATGAAATTTTATTAATATAATTTAAATCACAGACCCGATCTATTTCCCCGGGTATTATATGGGCTTATTTAGAATCTCAATTAACCAACTAGAAAGATAAAAAACAAAGGAAAAAGGGCAGAACAAAACCAAGCACAAACAACTCATAACCCACAATGTAAAGTCAGAAAAATCTGAAAACATCTATTATTCTTCTTTTGGGAAAAAAATAGTCGTCTGCGGGGGTAAACCCTAGCCCCTCTGTGCTGAGGCGAACTTCAAAACGGCGCCCCCCCAAACACAAGGATGTCAGGCCATCACACACACAACAAACCTCACAGAAGTATGCAGAACAAGGGTCATTAATGGCAATGGGCCCGGGCCTGGCACAAGCAACAGACACACAATGATGGCTGCAGAGCTTGTGGTCCTGTAGGCAGACACAGTCCTGCATCCCTTATAGCACGGAGGTGTGAGCCTGGTATGTAAGCACACAATAACCAGGAGGATGCGTGGACAGGTAATGGTTTAATGCTTGATTGCATTCACTCCATCACACACCTTTAACACACCCAAGGAAAATAAGCAGTGGACAGCAGCTAGGAAAATCGTGCAGGGAAGAACACAGAGAAGTCTTTAGGAGAGGAAAGACAGTCGGTCGGTGAGATCCTGTCAGAAGTTCTTAAGTGGAGGCTAGTAAGGGTGAGCAGTTCACCTTAGCCTAGTCAGAGCTGGCCTAATCAGGGAAAAGAGACAATTAAGGGAAAAAAGAAGATTAGCAACAGAGGGCTTCAGTGCCTGTCCCAAGGACAGTGAAGTTCAGTCGACGTGTCCTGAATAGGAGAATTTCTGAGAATCTGTTAGCGACTTAAGGAAGAAGCAAGAAAGGAATTGACTGATATTACCAAAAGGAAGTGTGGAGTGCTTATGTTAAGAGCGGAGCAGGGCGAAGGGGGCAGTGGAAAAGAATTCTAGAAGTGCTCTGGACATGGTATTGTCCGCACTGTTCACCGGTCACTGGGACCGAAGTGTCGCTACCGCTTAGGGTAGTGATAGAAAAACCAGAGGTTCGCTGGACTTCAGGTCACGGAAAAACCCATTTTTCGGACGTAACGGGGCAGGTAAAAGGGACTTTTTTAGGGCA